>VZTO01017368.1:50594-101453 GCA_013400615.1 Syrrhaptes paradoxus | reverse complement strand
CGCCGCTGAGGAGGGGACTCAGGTGCCTGGGCCGGGCCCCGGGGCCGCCATCCTGGAGGGAGGGGCGTGGCCCCGCCGCCTCTCGGCCCGTGAAGCCGCCGCCGCGCGCCGGGGCCGGGCTGTACCCGGGAGGTCGGTGGGGGCTGCGCGGGACGGGGGCTCGGGAGCGGCTGCGTGGAGGCCACCCGCGGAGAGCCGGGGCGGTGCGGGCGCGTTGCCTTTGCGGTGCCCTTGGGGAGGTAGGGAAGGGGCCGCCCGCGGCGCGGAGGCCGGTGCTGCTGCGCCGCGGGGGGAGGGAGCGGCTCCATCGCGGCCCCGTGCGGGGGTGCGGCGGCCGTTGTGCCGCCGGTAATCGGTGTCTGCGCAGGAGTTGGTCCGTGCTTTGGTGTGTGAAAGAAAGGGTGATTGTATCTCGTTAACCGAGGGTCGGGGAGACAGGAAAGGTTCGGAGGAGGCGCGGGCGCGTCGCGGCCGTTGGGAGCTGGAGCGAAGCGCTCCCGGGGCAGGTTGTGGTCATCGGAGGACTCTGGGGCACAGGCTCCGTTGTTGGGGTTGTTTCCTCATCATGGAACCCAGCCCTGCTGCAGTACCTAATGGCGTTACACGAGACCGTGCTGGTTATCACTGGGTTTTGAGTTAATGGCCGCTGTCCCTGTTCTTTTACCGTATTTTTAATTAGTGCAGCTGAGATCCGAGTCTGTTGGTTTGTTCAGTTTCAGCAACAGCCTAAATACTTGTTAGAGGCTGTGTCTTTTGCCCCTGTAAGGTGGTGGATGGGTCTTTGTGTGTGTGTGTGTTAATTGTGGGTGTTTGGTGTCAGATACAGGCATGTCACAGCTGCGCTTTGGAGCTCTGGAGCTCTCCCAGAGCCAGGACTGTGAGGGTGACTTCGTGCCCGGTGAAGGAGATGCCGAGCATCAGTTCCACCCTGGAGCTGCTGTCCCTTCTTCCAGACTTGAGAAGAATGACACTAAGGATGGTATGTGAAAATGGTCTTTGAGGTCCTTCTGTTGCTCTGTCAGGTCTCTCTGATTTCTTTAAATTATAGATGTTATGTTTATTTAACATAAAGTATGGTATTAGTAGCTCTCAAAAATGAGTTCACAGCACATTGCCAGTTTAAAATATTTTTGCCTTCTCTTTCCTTTGAGTTAGTTAATTTGTTTTCTTGTAGCTGTCCAAGTGCCAGCATTGATTCTTGCACCTCTCTTTCCCAATTTGTTTTCAGAATGTTCAGAGAATCTGATGCAGAATTCCCTCACTGGGAAGAACCTCATCCTCTCCTTTAGTTCAAGTTTAATTTTTTTTCATATAAAGCTTGTCTTGATATTTGTGTAATTTACAGAACTACGCTTCTCTCTGTATATTAATCCAGGTAACCTGAATAAGCATGTGTGGTTTTTTTTTTTTTTTTTTTCTCTCTCTTGCTAGAACTGTGTGGGGACAGCACAGAAACTGTCTCCAGCACAGAAGCACATACTGCTTTGGAGGGCCAGCCAGAGAAGTCTGAAAGGTAAAACAGTCTGTGTTCTTTGTAGGTCTCTTGCTGTCATTCTGGAAATTGATCTGTTTCTCTTTTACTAGATTTTTAGACATAGGAGGGTTCAGGCTTCAAGGCAAAAGAGAAAAAAAAAAAAGCCAAGGGAAGGGTGAAGTACTGATAAGATCTTTTTGCAGCAGTACTAAGGAGTGCTTTCACCATTCCTCGCTGAGGAAAGAAGTGGTGTCCAACTCTTCCACACAAAGATATCAATAGGTTTGTTTTTAAGGGAGAGTGCATGGGATGATAGAATATACTAATAATTTTCTTAAAGCTAAATGACTGGGATATTAAAAGTTTAACTCTCATAAGTTATTTCAGAATCACTTGCATGGGCTTTGGCATCTCAAAAGAAACGTAGAGGCTGTGTGGTGGCTATTACAGGATGCTTTGGAGTATTTGCTGTTGTAAGCTTTATAGTGTTAATTATTGTTAAATGTGAAACTTCAGTTTGTTGAAAATTCTCTATATATCTTTTATGCCAGACAGAGTAATATTCACCTCATCTTGTATTGTCGTATTCTGCCATAAAACAATATTAAGAAAAAGGTGAAACAAAATTCCTAGAATACAGGTTGAATACAGTCAGTAGAACAATCTGCATTCCATTTAAGTATCGCTTAGATTGGAAGAAAACTGATGAAACAATTTTGAAAATGTAACTTGTCAAGGATGAACATGTTATTTTAACAGGAGAGATGGGTCAGCCCTCCTTTTTCTCTTCTTTTTATTCCTTTTTTTTTTTTCCCCTGTGGTATACACCAGTGAATATCTTTCATCTATGCTGATAAATTGTCTTTACAATGTTGCAGTATAACTTCATACTTCAAATCTTTCAGGTCAGTGACTGTCTTGCTTTTCCAGAACTCTGCAGGAAGCAGAAGAGCATCCCAGGAAACAAACGCCTGTCTGTGACCCCACTAAAACTGAGAAATCCCAGTCCCCGGATTCTGGTCACGAGGAGTCGGATATCTTGTCAACTCAGGAGGAGATGTTTCCTGAGAATAATGTGACAGGTAACAATAGACGAGCAAAGTTGAAATGTTCGTTCCAGAAATCATCTTAATTATCATCCCTACCTGATCCTTTTAGGCGTGTAGTGGTTTAGGGTGCAGAGTGCTGTGAGTGCTTTTCACGCAATTTCTGCTAAAATTGAGAACGCTTTGGAAGCAAAAGGCCACAGCCTCTTTCACTTTACTATGGAGGAAATGTCTAAATGTCACTTCTTGTTAGAACAGTTACACTGTGTTGTTAAATGCATTTGATTTCCTTTCCTTCAGTTCCCTTTGACGAACAAAACCAGAAAACCCTATTTACCCTCTTCTGAAACTGGCAATAAAAATGCTCATGCTTTGTAGTGACACACAATGTAAAGTGTGGGTAAGTAGTGCAGGCAAATAGTGCAGACATTCTTACGCTGGGTAACTGTGCCGAAACGTTCCAGTTACTCCTCTGAATTGGCCTTCCTGGTCGGGGTGTGATGGAATTCTGCAATCAGAATCTTTGCACCACAGTTTTGCTTAGTCTCACTTGTCATCTGGGTTAACGTTCCTTCTGCATAAAGCAGGATCAGGAGAGAGGTCGTCACCTCGTGCTAGGAGGACGCCTTTGTCTGGTTTTAGTATCCACAGCTGAAAGGCGAATGGAGAAGCAGAAAGGTTCTTAACAATCCTAATAGCGAAAGGCCTAGAAAATAAAGTTTAGAAAGGCAACTTTGTCACCGTTTATAAAGCGTGAGCTGAATGAAGTCTCACTTTATGCTTTTTGTTTAGTTCTGATTCATGCACAACTCTGTCTAGACCAGTATGGTCTTGTGCATGAACCCTCTGTATCCAGAAGATTCAGGAACAACCTCCTCCTCACACGGGGTTGGTGGTCGGTGCAAGGTGCCCTGTGGGAGCTTTGCCTGTATTTGCGTTCTTGTGCTGGATCAAAGTGCTGATATTGGAGCCTTTGGGCATTTTTATTTTAAAATTCCCAAGTAGGAATACTTGCACAGTCTGACCTGATAAGTTGGAACCTATAGAATAGATTTTTATCTTTTTAATCTTAACTATATTATGCTCACGTTTCACATACTAACTTTGGAGTGCAGTCCTCCTCCAGCTTGTCCTTGCCTACCTGAGAAGTAGCAGAATGTAATTCCCCAGAATTATCTGATCAGCTTGGTTATTGGACAGATTTCAAATCTCACTTCCTTTTGTTCAAAACTGCTACAGGGAGTGGCTGTCCGATAACCGGGGCAGAAGAGGAAGGTTCTTTGCCGTGCACCCCTGCCCGCAGCCTGCAGCTCCTGCAGCTCTCTGGACAGAGATCCCATGTCCAGGAGAGTCATTCCATGTAAGTGAAAAATTTCCAAACTCTTGCAATAGCTTAATTGCAATAGTGCATTTCCACAGTTCTTCTTTATTCAAGGGCTTGTGCTGGATTTTAAGCCATCAGTGGTTTAATTTTGCACTGTGAGAGGAGCAGGGCTTTGTTTTGCAATGAAATAAACTCATGATGCCCGTGTGGTCAATGGGCGTTCCTCAAGTCTCTTGCTAGCCAACACCTGACATTCTCCTTTTACGAGAAGACTCCTATTGTGACAAGCTGGAGCTATGTCTGGGGAGAAGTTGATGCGTTTTCTTGTCATGTATGGTCTTCTTATCTGTGTTCCCTTTTCTTGGTCTGCAGCGTCTCTTCAGCCGTAGTTAATCCTCCTCCTATTGCCTTTGGATCCTGTGCTCTTGTCCCCAGCAGTCCTACCGAACAGGAGCAAGCAAAAGGTAAAATCTTGTGTGTACTGGTGTGTGGTTGTGTTTCTGGGCTCTGTGGTTTAGTTTGAGCATGCAGCCTTTGCAAAACATCCTAAAATTACCTTTAAAGAGTAAAGCTGGATAGGGGAGACTGAAGGAGGTAGATGAAGGGAGGTCTGTGTTTGTGACTTGGATGCTGATGTGCTGCCGATATTTCCTGCATAGCTATCATAATAAAATCAGAACTGGCAGCTACCTCCCCCTAAGCTGAAAGACAGGAAATGCTTCCTATGGGATACAGACGGCTGCGTCCTGGGGACAAGCCATTCTTGCTGCGGGCGGGTCTCTGTATGAAGTGTATACTGTTAGGGCAACAGAAAGGACAGAGGAGGACTGCATCCTAACAGGTATTTTCCCTTAACTTGTATGACTTGCACAATATTTTAAAAAGCTTTCTTATGTTGGTTATGTGTGTATTCTGGAACATCATGCCAAAAGATGAATTGTTCTATATAATACCTTGGTACTTAAACATTTTTTCTAAGCACCCATTCACCATCGGGGTCGAGAGATCCATCCACACAGACTTCTAAGTATGATACAAAATCTTCCTGTGAGATCGCTGTCACAGAATGTTAAATACTTTCAGAATAGATATTTTGTTAGCCGGGGTCTGAATTTGGCTGCATTTTAATAAAGATAACAAAAGGAAAAAAAAAAAATCCTCAGAAATGCTTTTTATAAACTTCAGATAGCTTTTTGTAATTGTAGAAGTTCTAGACCTGTAGCAAAACGGTTACATGAATTCTTCACAAAATGCTTCCCCTTCTCCCTTAAATTACATGGTATGGATGATTTTGTTGATTTTTTTTTTTTTCTTTCCCTCCAAAGAGAACTCACATGGAGAGAAGATTTTAGATTCACCCATTAAAGTATGAGAAAGTTGCATATGCCTCTGAAGACAAGTCTTTTAATAAAATGTTCGAAACTTTAGGTACAATGAAAGAATTTGCTAGTGATGTATTTTCTGCTCTTTCAAACCAAATGAACAGATGGATATATCTGTCCCTGCAGAGGGAAGAGAGCTGATGCAGAAGCAGAGAGGAGATACGCTTGTGGAGGTGGCCACCCCGTGTATCCCGCCAGGACCTCTCGTCCTGCCACAGGCCTCGACTCCAGTGTCCCAGAGTGCCCCAACCTTCTTTCCTGGATCTTTACCGTCACAGCCAGAGTTCTCTCATGTAAGGGTTCATACGGATGTCTTTTTTGAGGTTTTTACGTGGCTGTTGCAGAAGATGTGTGTTTGAGTCAGCCTCTGTGCTTCTGGGTTGAGCTTCCCTGCTACACTGGCTCTCACCAGAGTCCCTGTTCCCACCAGTCACGGTTACGTACTGATCATCATGGGTGGCAGTTTATGCTGCAGAGAAGATGCAGGGTGATAGCGAGTTACTTAATGTAGTTTTTGTTGTCTTTTAATCTGTGCTAGAAACTGGGTTTGTGCTTTTTTTTTTTCCTTTCTCTCTTTAAAATGCTGCTGCTTTCTGATGCTGAGCTGGGTGTCCTGCATCTCAAACTGCATAATGAAGTAGGCTTTTATCAGGATAGACCGTAGCATCGTTTGCCATGGAGAAAGTGAAGCTGTTTTGTAATAAAGCATTTGTATTCTACAAGGCTAGAATTAATTTACTGCGGTTTCCAAGTTGCTTATTCTTATTATCTGTTGTTTATTTTGTGCTGTTTTGATTCTGGAAGTTAATGCTGTTCAAAGGGATTTAACAGATGGTGGATTTATAGCTTAATATTACAAATTTAATCAACCTAAGGCAGAAAATAGAGCCTGTACTAGAGATTTAGGTAGTCAAAGCAGGGTTTCTCCTTACCTGGAGGTGACTTTTGTGCTGATATAATAGATTCCTCTGGGGAGTCATTCAAGAACTCTTGGTTGTTTGAGTAAAAATAGCTACTAGTTTGCCATACTTGACCTGTACTTGATTTTTGATGATTTGGTCATGCGAGAGGTGTACCAGGGCTCGTTTCTGGCTTTGCCACAGCGGTACTAAAAAGTAACGAGTGGTGATAATTTTTCTCAGCAAGAACGTGGCAATTATGACTCATATAAATGGGGGGGAAAGCTTGCTGCTTTTTTTTTGTCTGCACTTTTGTGCTGAGCTTTCTCTGCTCCACAATCTGTGGATGTAATGTTGTAGGAATAACAAACAGTCCTGCTGGGGCTGTCCTGGTGCTCCATGTCCCACTTTTTTCATTTTAGGATATCTTTGTTCCAACTCAGAGCCCAGAGAAGAAGCATGAAGGAGAGGGAAAAGCTGCTGCTTTAACCGACTCTGTGTCACAGCCCTCTGAGTCCTGTAAGCTGCTGCTTTCTGCGAGTGACTGTAGCCAGCCCACAGATGCAGAGCTCAGCTCCGGCTCTCTGAACACGGGCCAAGACAGCGAAACCACGCAAGTAGAGATGGTTTCCGAATGCAAGGCCTCAGACTCGGAACTTTGTTCTGCGGACAACGACAACATAAAACAGAGGCTGGATGGAGGTGATCAGGAACTGTCTGAAAACTGTGAAAAAGCAGAAAAGGAGGATTTACAGACTGCAGGAAAGCCTGTAACGCAGTTAGTCGGTGCAGGAGATGGGTCGTTAGCCCCTACGGCTCTTCGCGAGATGGAGTGTGTTTCTGGCAGTCAGGCTGCTCCAGATCAGTCTGGTCTGCCTGAGATGGTGTCGTGCACTCAGAAGAGAGAAGTGCAGTCTGAGGATTATCCGTTGGAAGAGACTTCTGAGCCTGAGGCAGTTCCCGAGACTCAATGTGAAGAACAAGAAGAAAAACTGCAAGTGAAAGAGAAAGAAATAAATGAAGATGGGCCCCTTGTTGATATGGCACGTTCTCAAAGGTTTATTCCAGAAGGGGAAGTACAGTGTCATGAAGACATGGAAGTGGAATATGCTGATGGTTCTTGTAAAAATAGCAAAAATTTACCTGATCAGGCGCAAGAATTAGAAGAAATTGGACCAGAAAGCCAGGGAAAAGAGACTTCAAAAGGCTGTACTTTTGGCACTGGAGAGGCAAAGAGCATGGATAAACGGGCCTCTAGGGCTGCTGTGGAAAACATGCCAAAGCTGAATAAAGTTTCATCTAAGCCTTCTGTAGGGGAGTTACTGGAACAGCACAACAGCTTGCTTCCAAAGTTAAAGAGCGACGTTCCATCGGAAGTGGGGTTGTGTGCCAAAAAACATCCAGGTTGTTCAGAATTGGGACAGACAATGGTAACAGGGAGTCAGCCACCCCTTCAGGAGAGAGGGGTTGACGTGCTGGTGACTCAGCAGGAGAATCAGGTGCCAAAGAATATGGAGGATGCTGTTGTGACAGGGAATCTGGAGCAAGAGGAGCAGATGCAGCCACAGGAGAAGGCAGCTGCTAAATCCCCCAGTCCTTCCAGCGGTAAGTGAATTTAGGTTAGTGGTTCACAGGTGTATGTATGGAATAACGTCAAGGACAGCTGTGTGCAGCCCTCGGTGTTTTCAGGGAGTGCTGGTCTTGGGTGCACGTTGAACGGTGTCTCCAGAGCAGCACTGCAGGTTACTGTGCTACGTGCGTAACATGCCTTTTCCTTGGGTCACACTACTGCAGGCAAGAATGATAAGGAAATTTTTGTTCCGAACAGTGTCTCGCTGTGTGCTGGTAGAAACACAGAGCAACTTCAAAAACTCAGAATGTGGTGACCTTGGCGATGCTCAGGGATTTTCGTAACTCCGCACCCCACCTCCCCCAAAGCGACAACAGTATTGTCCTTGAAATGAAAAGGGCATGTGGTAATCTGTGTTTTCCCTCCTGTAGGTCTCTTTACTTTTTTCTTTTTTTTTTTTTTTCCCTTTTAATTCTCAAAGGAGGATTTTCTTTGTGGAGATGTATAGAACAGCTCTGAGCTAGAAACTAATAAAGCAAATTTATCTTGAGATTGAAAGTAGAATGGCTTTTCACTCCATTGTAAGCTGTGGCTCACCAGGTGTCATCACGATGCGTTGAGATCCCTTTAACATCATGTTGTGTAGTTAAACAAGGGATGTGGGATGCTACACCTGAGTTTTGTGCAGCTTTTGCCTTTTGATTGATGAAATTTTGAGGCATAGAGTTCTGTACTCCTCAAATGAGAAAGTAATAGAAAACAAAGTTTTACTAGAGCTTTGTCCTGAATTGTACATGTTTTTGGGATATAAGGAATTTTCCATTAAACTGCAGGACCAGAGTGAGAGAGTTTTCCCCCTCTTACAATGACAATAGGTAACTTCCAGTCTCCCAAAGTTGGTAATTACAGAAGTTGAGGCTCTGAAAACATGAGTTGTCAGTAGGTGATGGTTGTCTTTACATATCAGGTACGTCAGACCGCGATGTTGGGAGAGTACGTTACCTTGTATTAAAATGCAGGCTGATAATTTCATAAATTATTTTGTTCATTTGTTATTAGCCTGCCAAATGTGGATTTGTAGGCTAGGAGGGACTGTGGTAGTCCAAAATGATCAAAACTTTGGTGGAGTTTCTAAAGACTTCGTTTTCAAATAAAGCACTTGTAAGTGGAGATCTGCTGAGGGTGGTGGTATGACAGGAACTCATCAGCTGTTGGTGGGGATTGGTAGTTGGCCTTTGGGTGTGTGAGGTGCCCGGGCAGGGTGAGGCCTGGGGTTGATCTCCAGGACGTTGCAATTGCTGAACCGTACATTTAAAACTTGTGACAGCAGGGCAGAGGATGGTTTTCAGAGGAACAATAGATGGCTTTTCACTGGTTGGGTTTTCTTCTGCGGGGTCGTTATGTCTTTGCCATGTATTCGTGGCTTCGTTTGCCACAAGGTAGTTACACAAATCGTCATTCGTCAGCGTCTTGTGTAACTGGAAAATGGTGCACTGCATTACAGCTGTCTGAGTTTGTAGTGCTAGCTCTTGAAGTAACCTGAATTTGTGTCCTCATGACCTTAACAATTTACCAGTACTCTTTAGTTTTAATTTTTGGGTTTTTTTAATACATGCTTCTTAAAATTCAGAGTTATGTAAATTGTGACTTGCATTATTCGAGTAATATCTTGAATAAAACCCAAAGAAGAAATACAGTTTTAGGGCAAAGGGAAAAGGAAGGATAGCGACAAAGATGATGAAAACCTATTTTGACCTCAGTGTGGGGAGGAAAGGTTTATTCTGTTAGTTTTGTTAAATACTTCGATGCAATTTGGAAAGAATGCAACCTGCAGATTACTGATACATGATGTTGAAGGTTTGCAAATAAATGGCATGAGGTGAGGCAAAAGGAGGGAGCATTTTATTAGTTTTTTTAATGCATTTTATCTGTTAAATCCGGCAAGATCCACACATGGTAAATCCACCAAGGTGTGGTTTCCCTGAGGAGATGGGTGACCTCAGCCAGCAGACCTGTCAGACCCCTTACGCTGGAGGCTGCATGAGAAGGGGCAGAAGTGTTGGAGGGGACGGGAGGCTGGCAGCCCGCAGCTGGTGATGAAACTGCAATGTCTCTTTCTTCTCTTAAAGCTTCCTTTCCAGGCAGGTTTCTGCTGCTGTTGTCATCTGAACCTTACCTGACGGCTGCTAATTGTTTGGGCTCATAGGTGGCTATTGAAATTGATTTGCTGACTTGTACCCAAGGCTGTTTGATGATAAAGCATCGTTCTGTGGAAGTTGCAAGTTATTAATTCGGGCAACACATAGCTCTGCCCATTCATTTCTGTCCTGGCCTTTATTTCTGTTTCTGGCCTCATTTCCCACTTCTGTGGAAAATCCTGAGCTTTTCTGAAGCAGAGCTGCATTCTGTAAAAGTCCTGTTCCTGCCAGGATGTTTGCTCTCACTTCTGCCTAGTGCCTGGGGACAGCTGCATCAAGGTGACCGCAGCCCCGATTTTCACCGGGAGAGATTTTCCACACAAAATGTGAGGAAGATCAGTTAGAGCACCTGTCCTGCAACCTGTTCGGGGGGTTTGTACAGGACAGCACCAGGATTGTGCCTTCACCCATTTCCACAGCACGGTGAGCCTCTGCTTTTGGTATTTCATCCAAAGGAGTCCCCTGAAATGACTAATCCTGGTGCGCTCTGTCTTTAGGGACCCCGTTTCATTTTACTTTGACGAAGGAGGGTGACACCGTTCAGCCCTTGACCAGCGTAACGCCACCTCTTATGGGCCAGCTTAAAATGGGACCCAGAAGGCACAGCACGCCCATTGGTGAGTGTGACTCGGGTGGCTCTGTTCGGTGCTGGAAGCCTGTTTGGAAGCTTTTCATTCTCAGTGCAGGGTCTGATGGGATAACTCAAACATACCTTGGCAAAAATACATCACTGTTCTGTGGGGAGGGCTCACTCCTCCTCCACACTTCCCTGGTGCTGTTCTCTCTGTGGTCTTGAGTGAAGGTGTTTGCCTCCTGAGTATGGGGTGGTAGGGAACGTGTCTTCCTTGCACTCACTATGTTCCCGCATACAACTCCGTTAAAGAAGGCAAAAGACCCCTCTGAGTAGTCAAAGACCTTAGACTCGAAGAAGACCGTTCCCCGTATTCATTGTCCAGGACCTTCCCTGCTGTGTTCACAAAACAGCACCCTGCGTTTGCTGAGTGGAAGGAAGGGTGCATCTCTGCTTGGGTGGCAGGAAAGTCTTGTGATTGTAGGCTCGGGGTGATACCTGCGCTGCAGAACGTTCGCACTTCAGAACTCCAGATAGGAAATTCCACTTCTGCACTGTTGCTAGTAATGCATGCAGTGGAGCATCTTCAAAACAGAGCTGTGCCCTGAACCCCAGCGGTGTGAGTGGCAGTAGCTACTTTTTTCCTTTTTTTTTTTTTTTTTTCAGTGGATGATAGTTGCCCAGACAGCACTATAGCAACCAGTGATGTTACAGCAGAGAGCCCCATGGGGACTGACAGCGTCACCGTGGAAAGCGCAGTGGTATCAGCTGATGTCTCAGAAGTGTGCGAGAAAGGAGATTCTCGTGTGGTTCCTGAGACCGACGCAAAGCTCTCTCTGCGAATGAACCTGGTCACCCCCGTGAACGATGGGAGCGAGGAGTCCCTGCCATTCAGCTTGGAAAGTAAGGGGATGGGACCTTGAAACGTGCAGGTCCTGCCAGGTCTCAGCCCTGACTCAGAACCTCTTTGTGGCCTTCCCTGAGACAGTCTCCAAGTCTCTGTATTTTTCTCATTGTTCTTTTTGGGCAGTATCACTTAAATTTGTTTCTCTGTTTCTGCAATGCTCTAAGCAAGGATGGAGTGA
Source organism: Syrrhaptes paradoxus (assembly GCA_013400615.1). Lineage (NCBI taxonomy): Eukaryota > Metazoa > Chordata > Aves > Pterocliformes > Pteroclidae > Syrrhaptes > Syrrhaptes paradoxus. Next base: position 89,904 of record VZTO01017368.1, on the reverse strand, counting down.
GAGGAGAGGCCTCTGTTGGGAGGAAAGGTACTTCCAGCAGACTAGAAATCATGATGCATAGTGGCAGCTTCACAGGATGGGAACTGCAGTTGGTTTATATTGCGAGGGAAGAGATTTAAAAACTATAATCTGGACATGAAAGTTCGACAGTGAAAAGTTAGAACAGTGACATTCAGTCTAAGAGCCTCAAACTTCTAAGAACTCAGGTCTGTGAAGGGAGGTTGGGCAGGGGGGCCTGGGCACCCTTTGTCCAGTGTTATTCAACCTCTCCACTGAGCGTGGGGGTCTGGGAAGGGACAGCAGACTCTGTTCAGGTGACACTGAAATCATCATTCCCTTCCTTCTTGTTTCAGAGCCTACAGTCAGCGACAGGAAAGATGGATCCTCGGGGACTGCTGCCAGGTAACTGGGCGTGTTGCTGCGCAGAGTTAATACAAAGTTCTGGGTAGATCCTTTTTCCCCTTGTTACCAGCAGCAGGGAAAAAAAACTAAAATGAGACATAGAAGCAGGGAAGGCTTTTAGCAGTGAGCTAGGGCATTAACTCCAGCTCTCGCAGCAGTTTGTAAGTACATAAGCAAGGTGGATGCCTCACCTGCTCTTTCACTACAGGCCTTTGTGCTTCCTACGGGTGTCAGCGCTTTGCCTCCTTCTCATTGTAGCCAAAGCAGAAATTCATGTCTTCTGCAGTCCGGAACGAAAGTCTGCCCTATGCATCTCTTAAATTTAAAATACAGTTTTCTGCTTTCCTTCCTTATTGTGCAATTTTCTGCAAAGAATCTCTGAGGAGTTCTGAAAAAAAATTCTAATTTTCATATGAAGCTGGTAGAAACATAACCAGGTCACCGATATACTGAAATCACAGCTTGACATGTGGACCAAAACATCGGTTACTCCCTTGGTCTTTTGATTTGTATGTCTGTATCCATCTGATCTCCCATTTACTGCCTAGGATTGCTTGATTTTAGCTTTTAGGGAGTTTGATTTCTAAGCGCTAGTAAGAATCCGAGTTAGAAGATGGTCACCTGTAGCCACCTGAGTGAGGTATAGTGGCTTGAAGCAGTGAGAAAGCTTGGAAATGAACTCAGTATCTTTTGCCACAGGGTTGCCTGCTGGATGGTAATCACGTCTCAGCACTGAGGATGGGTGGCAATCATTCCTCACTGGTTGAGGATGGGTTGTTTTTCTCGGTGTAGGCTGAACTTGGTCTCTCAGGGTGTGCTTTGTGGCTGTCATTCACAGTATTTTTGGGGTGTCATGAAAACCCTGAGAAGTGAGCTGTAAATGGTCTGACTGTGTCCCCTGGTGGGTACCGGAGGTAGTAGATGGTGAAACTCCTTTTGATGCTGCGGTTTCCCACACCGCGTTTTCTAGAATTTTTACATTGCTCTTGGCTGTTAGGGTGTCTGCAGAAATGCTGAAGCAGTTGCAGCTTGTTCCGTGACCTTTGAGACTGACCATCTCCCTTATTTTGTGTCTGTATTGGTCAACAAGCTCAGTACCAGCTGTTGCTTTCCCGAGGGGCTAGAGAAGTCTTGTTCTGCTGTACAAGGGATTTTCTCACTCCCTGATGCTTTTTTGTTTGTCTGTTTGTTTGTTTGTTTTAAATCTGCACTGCTAGCTCCCAGAAAGCATCATCTGTGTTTAGTCGTGTCTGTGAAGTTCATCGAGAGGATGAGGCCAGAGGTCATGGTCTTTCCGCTTCTCCGTTTAGGTAACTCCTCACAGTCTTTGCCTGCCAGTCCTGGTTGGATTTATATGCACATGTACATTTTCTACATCAAAGAAATTGCACTAAGTCATTGTCTTTGGGTGACTTAGAAGGTTGGGGACAGCGGGGTAAGTATACTGAGCATTGTGTGTGTATCTCACACGGTAATCAGAGTTACCTTTTGACGGAGCAGCGATGTGATCGCAGCTGGCCAATATGCTGTGGCAAAATCTGGGGCTTGAGAGAACTGAGATCATCCTTGGAGCTGTTTAAGTACCTTTCTCCAGTTCAGACTTGCTGAGTTCTGTGCAATCTTAACAAGCAATTGAATGACTGCCAGGGTTGTTAGTGCTTTAACTTGAGTGGCAGCGTGTTTGTTGTCTTGCTTTTTTTAATCAATAATTTGATCTGTGTATAACTGGTTTGCAGGGGGAATCTGTTCAGTTTTCCTGGCACACAAGAAGATGATGAATTACATAAAAATCCCAGTGGCTGGCAGCACCAGCAGTGCAAGGCAGATGACAGTGGTGGACAGGTCCTGACTCCTCGGAGGATGCAGCAGGACTGCCACCAACAACCTTCTGGCGCAGAGGATGGGGAGCCTGTGGAGACTGGTGTTGTCACCACTCAGACAGAAGGGAGAAGAATGCAGAAGAAACCAAGTAAGGCTGTGAAAGTTGATGGAAGCCGAGAGAGGTGGGCAAACACCAGGAATAAAGGGACTCAGACTACAGCAGACTGTCTTTTTACCTCAACAACTGTTACAAGAGAAACACAAACATCAGAAGAAATCTGTAGGCAGGTGGAAGTGGGAACCAGTATGTCTGGGCAAAGACCTGGGCGACAAGATGCAAATGTCCAAACTGAGGAGAGCGGGGAAAAGCTTGCGAACGCCTCTGGAGAGGACACGGATTCTCTGCACAGCCAGGTGGGATGAAGGCTGCTGTGTTTAATTTTCCTGCTTTAGAACAGTGAAGTATTTCTTCAGGCAGTAAATTCACTTGCAGTAGGTCCTCTGTCGAAAAAAGCCAAAAGACCATTTTAAAATATTAATGTCACAAGCTTTCCTGTATCAGCTGTACACAACTGCTAACATAGCAATACTCATTGGGCAGCAAAAGTTTGGGAAGTAAATGTCTCCATATTTATTTTCTGGAAAAAAAAATTGTGGGTTTTGGGGATTTTTTTGTGTCTAGGTGTAGTTAACACTGTAAAAAAATTGTCACTTTTTGTCAGCTGGAGATGGGAGATGCATGAAGCTTTGAATGAAGGGTTTGATGCCTCCTGTTTTGCACCATCCAACTTCTGACAGCTTCCAATGTCAATGGGTAAACAGACGAGGAGACAGCTCCTCCAGAGAAGTGTTTTAATGAGGCAAATAACTTCGAATTAGTATTTCAGAAAGTATTGCAGACTTAAGAAAAATCGCTGCTTTGCAGTTACTAGAAAAATGTTCACTACTTGAACAGGGTATGAAGGAACCGAACCGTACTGCAGAGATAGCTCTACCCAGAAACTATTTGCTTCTCATTGTGGTCTGTTTTGTTTTTAATTTGTCCTGTTTGTTACAGGGAGAAGAGGAGTTTAACCTTCTTCACGCACCCAAAGGCCGAGTTCTGCATCGCCACAAGCGAACTGTTCGAGAAGTGCGCACTGTCACGCGTGTGATAACAGATGTTTACTACATAAATGGTGTGGAGGTGGAACGGAAGGTGGTTGAGGTAAGTTCCTGTTACCAGGGCTCAATGTACTGATATGCCGGCTGAAAAGTAAAATTTATTAAAACGAGAATGTGTTGTGGCTGCAGAAAAGGAGTTGAGGGAACAAGTCATCCTGCTGTGGTGACAAACTTTTCTTCATGAGCAAACACCTCGACCCTTGGGTGCATGGCGAAAGCTGTGTGTTTGTTGCTGGTGTATTTCATGCCCATTATTGTATTCTGAAGATGCACTGATTTTTTTTTTTTTTTTCTTCCCAAAGAACAGCCAAACTGACTCAGACTGGTTGGCTGTCTTCAGTTTCAGGAGTGTGATCTCAGCTTGTCTGCGCTTTTGCCTGGCGATTGTAGAGCTTCCATCTACCAAGTGCGTCACCTTTCACGACCCTCTATCATTTTTTTTCTCTTAAGGAAACTGAGGAGCCTGTAGTGGAGTGCCAGGAGTGTGACACTGACACATCCTCCTCTAGAACCCCAGTGGGCTCGTCGCTGACCTCGGGACACCTTGGTGACGTCAGCTCCTTCTCGTCTAAGGTCTCGAGCCTCCACCGTACATCCAGTGGGGCGAGCAGCCACTCTGTCGCGCACAGCAGCAGCAGCAGCTCAGGACGAGGAGCTGGAGCTGTGAAAGGGAAAGGATGTGCGACAGAAGCTGCAGAGTTTGCTTTACCCATTGGCAGAGGTGTCTTAGGAAAATTAAGGTACGTGCAGAGCCTTGGGAAAGGAAGAACAAGTATTCTGCAGAAGTGAACATGGGCTGGGTGGAGTGTGAAGCAGGGTAGACCCTAAACTAAGAATTTTCTGGGAAGGATCTGGCTTGATGAACAGAAATAAGGACATAATCTTTGCTTGCACATCTGTTCTTCCTAAAGGAGGAGTTTGTTTGCTTGTGAGGCATTGCCTTCCCTAAGCTCTTGCCAGTTTAGCAGCGACGAGGCAAAGTTCTTGACCAGTTGTTGTATCACAGAGACAGTGGGGAGATCCTAATGAGCTGGCTGGTCTTTGCAGAATAGTTAACTCATAAATTCTCTAGTCCCAGGAAAGGAGCTGGTCAGCCAGCGTCTCCACTCAGAGTTAGCCAGACAGGAGCACTGCCTTGTGAGGAAGAGGAGGACTCCATGCCTGGTACTCGTCACGGGGGCAGAGCGCCTCTGACACCTCGTGGGCGAGGAAGAAGAGGCCGCCCACCATCTCGGACAACAGGAACAAGGTACCCTGGAAAAAGGAGACTGTTACTTTAATTTATTGCTGAGGAAGAGAATGGGGAGCTGCTGTTTTAATGTGACAGTAAAAAAAAAAAGGAGTACTGAATGTTTCAGGAGCTAGTTTTTGGTGATAGCATGTAGCAGCTGTGAGCATCTCGTCCAAGTATTCTTTGTTTAGTTGATGTTTTTCCTGATCCTCCTGGGAGTGCTCTTCTCTTTTCTACAGAGATTTAGCTGGACTGCCGGGTGTGGAGGATCTCTCAACTACAGCATCACCTGAGGAGAAGTCATTTACTCGTTCAATTCACCTGCCAGATGGAGGGGAGAAGTCTGACACTTCTGGCTTCTGTGCCTTACGTCGCAGTGACTCTCCAGAAATCCCATTGCACCTGGGGACTGGCCCTTCGGACTGCGCAGACTCATCCTCTGGGAGCAGCTTTGTGGGCCTCAGGGTTGTAGCAAAGTGGTCCTCAAATGGGTACTTCTATTCTGGGATGATTACCCAAGATGTTGGGGCAGGAAAGTACAAGCTGCTCTTTGATGACGGATATGAATGTGATGTGCTAGGAAGAGATATTTTACTCTGTGATCCTATCCCGCTGGAGACTGAGGTGACGGCACTCTCGGAGGATGAGTACTTCAGTGCAGGTGAGGGCAGTGCCCGAGCTCCAGCCTTGGGCTTCCTGAGTTGTGAAGTTTGGTGGGAGATGGGAACTTGTCCGGGAGGAGGAGGAGCCTGGTTATAGCTGTTTGACGGGTGTTATTTGCTGTCGTGTCAGGTGTGGTGAAGGGACACCGGAGGGAGTCCGGAGAGCTGTACTATTGCATTGAAAAGGAGGGCCAGAGGAAGTGGTACAAACGAATGGCTGTCATCCTGTCTCTGGAACAAGGAAATAAGCTCCGGGAGCAGTTCGGGCTAGGTCCTTATGAACCTGTCACCCCCCTGACCAAAGCAGCTGACATCAGTCTCGGTAAGGGGAGATGCTGTCGTGCTGCTGGCTGTGCTGTTCTGCATCTTCTCTGTGCTTCAAGATGCTACTAGTTCCTGATCTGAATTACCCATGGTTAGGTCTTTTTGGGTGTTCAGCAATGGTTTGGATCTTTGAGACACTTTTCTTGTTTTGTGTCTTGCTCAGATCACAGTGGTATTCCCGGGTTTGCGGAGAGCAGCCCGCCTCTCGGACAGCGGTGCTGGCTATGTTCATTTACACCTGGTGAACGGTGGCTGGGTGCAAACTCTTCAGCAGTGCTGGGAGGAAGAGAGACAGGCAGGGTGCAGGGCTTGAGAAGAAACACCCACAAGCAAGATATCTCGAGATATCTTGTTTTCTTGCTCTTGTCTGTCGGAGGTGGTAGTGTGAGCTTCTGGGTACTATTGAGTTTTGCCATCTCTGTCCATATAGGCAGGGTGAAGGCGCGTGGAGTGAGGTTGCAGCCAGTGACTGATCTCTGCGTACGGTATTACAGATAATCTTGTGGAGGGGAAGCGGAAGCGGCGTGGTAACCTTGGTTCTCCCAGCACTTCCAGCAGCAGCACAACTCCCACTCGTAAAGGGCAGGAGAGTCCACGCGTCCCACCGGGCACACTGTCTGGGAAAAGGAAACTCGTAGCTTCTGAAGATGAGAGATCCCCAGCTAAGCGTGGCCGCAAGTCAGCAGTGATAAAGCCTGGTGAGAACCTTATTTTCTGCTCTTAAACTTGCATTCAGCTGTTTTTTTCCTCCCTGGCATTTCTGTAATTGATCTTCCCACTTCCCATAAGCAAAAAGTAGAGGAGATTGCTTGTTTACCCTGCAGGATTGGAGAGTGATTCTCACTGGATGCATTCAGCAGCCAGAGATATTTTTAGCATAGTCTGAGTACTTTTTTTGCCATCTTTTCAGTTCTGCCCTTTAGAAATGTTCTGACCTTAACGTTGTGATTTGCCTCTCTCCTTTCTTATCTCTTATCTGTTCAGTCGGTCCTGACGTGCCTAGCTGTTAAAGGGACCCTTCACAGCAGTACTTGTTTCAGGATGTTGATAGCCTGGCAAATGTTGTCCGTTAGTCACTCGGGTTTTGAGATGAAGATTCTTTGCAACCAGAAGGGTGAAAGATCCCTGTTTATCCTAATGCAATCCTAACCCTATCCTGCCTCCCTCTGTCTCCTCCAGAAAAATTACAGAAGTTGAACATATCCCAAATCTTACCCAAGATATTTGTGCTGAACCTGACTTTTGAGTCTCGTGGTGCTTCTGTCTCTCTACAGGGTCTGTGAGAGCTGGAGAGTTCGTAAGCACCTGTGAAGGTGCAGATGCTGTAGACCCCCCGCCACTGGAGGACCATCATGGACCCTTGCCCCACAATAAGACCCTCTTTTTGGGCTACGCCTTTCTCCTCACCATGGCAACACCCAGTGACAAGTTGGTCAATCACCAGAAGACATCAGACGGTCCTACAGGGAGCAGTGAGGAGGAAGAAGGTGAGGCAAGTCTTATCCATTGCATTTCCAAGTGGAATGCTGTGGCTTTAGAGAAAACGGTGGATGCTGTCTGATCAGGCATTTGTGTGAGTGCTTGTTTTACCCTTTTGCTCTTTAATCCTTTGCAGAAAGGACCAAAGACTCAGTCTTTGTTTTAGAGAATTTACAGCCTGAAATGTGGCAAACCTCAATGATGATCATAGGGCAGTTCAGCAAATTAAGAAAGGTACGAAAATAAGTGAGATCAGCAGTCTCAGAATAGTATAATGTAAGAAGGAAGGTTTTGAGAGATAAGGGGTAGTGCTGGGAAACACAACTGGAAAGCATGAATGGGTTGCTCCAGTTCACCTTTGCTGGGGTCATGTTTCATGCAATGAACTGCAGCATGAAAAAAGTGACAAGGAAGTCACTTGGCTAGTTTGGCCGTGCTGTGCTTCCCTTTCTATTGATGCCCTTTTTTTTTCTTTTTTTCTTTTTTTTTGACTCTTCCAAGGGTTTTTTCTTTATATTCTTGGGAGAAAGTCTGGGATCCCTTACTGGAGTGGATGGCGGCTGGTGGCTCTGTAGACTGAGGAGTGGATGGATGTAAGCAGATAGATTATAGCCAAAAATTAAACTTTCTGTTTCTGCTGTAGATTTATCAGAGATAACTCCATACGACAAACACTACATAGCACAGCAGCTGCGAGCAGGAGCTGGCTATATCCTGGAAGACTTCAATGAGGCCCAGGTAAGGGCTCACTTACTCATCAAGAACGCTAGTCACAGAATAGTTGAGATTGGAAGGAATTTCTATAGCTTATCTTGTCCAACCGCCCTGCTGAAAGCAAGATGAAATAGAGCAGATTGCTTACATCCTTGTCCAGTTGGGTTTTGAGTATCCTCAAGGATGGAAACTCCCCAACCTTTCTGAGAAACTTGATCCTGTGTTTGACCACCCCCAATTAAAAAAATCAATGGAATTTCCTGTATTTCAGTTTCTACCTGTTGCTTGTCATTTTACTGAGAAGAGTCTGTCTCCATCTTTTGTACACGCTCCTATCAGTCACGGATACGCATTGATAAAACCACCCAGGCCTTCCCTTCTTGAGCTTAAACAAGCTCAGCTCTCTCAGCATCGCCTTGTACGTCACATGCTCCGATGCCCAGATATCTTAGTGGTCCTCAGCTGGGCCAGTTCCAGCGTGTCTTGTGCTTTTGTTGTACTGTGAAACCTAGGAGTGGATGCAGCACTCCAGATGGGGTCTGACCCCAGGTCTGTGCCTGGAAACACAAGTAGCTCTTCATTCTTCACTTCCCTGATCTGCTTGGACAACTAATTTAATTTAGTGTCACTTAGATCCAGACTGTTAATAAAGAGGGTAAATTGTTCTTGGAGCATCTTGCCTGAGGATGCAGAGTCTTCTCTAGAGTCTCAGACTAAAAGATGAATCTTCTCCTTTGTCTGAACTGGAAGAGACAGTTGTGATACAAAAACGATTAGGCAGAGTTTCTGCCAGTGAACTGCACAGTTTGGAACAGGTGGTTATACAGGTACTCCTGAATTCAGAATCTGTTTGTTTCATTCACCTTTCACATAACATGGCTGTGAAAATAAGGGTTTCAATGGTTTTCTTCTTTCAAGTGTTCAGCAGCAGGTAGCTTCTGGGTTTTTTTGCAAGCATTGTCTCCTGTTTACGTGTCTTTTTATCTCCCCTGAAGTGTAACGCTGCATATCAGTGTCTTCTAATTGCGGATCAGCATTGTCGAACTCGGAAATACTTGCTGTGCCTTGCCAGAGGGATCCCTTGTGTGTCTCATGTCTGGGTCCATGATAGCTGTCATGCTAACCAGCTTCAGAATTACCGGAATTACCTTTTGCCAGCAGGTTATAGCCTCCAGGAGCAAAAATTGCTGGAATGGTAAGTGACAAATAACCATGATCGGAGTCCACAGACTGAGGATTTAATCCGAGAGAATTGTTGTGCTCGAGAGGCATGCTAGAAGTACTGCAGGTGTCCCTAGTACTGCTCCCAGTGCTTTCCCTTCCATATGCGAACAAGAAATATGTTCCAGGTATTTCAGGAGGGGTGGTGTCTTGGGTTAGCCGGCAGCCAAACACCATGTGGCCACTTGCTCACTCCTTCCCTGCCGCCCCTGCCCCTGATGGGATGGGGAGGAGAATTGGAAGAAAAAAAGGTAAAACTGCATGTCTGGGACAAGGACAGGGAGGGATCACTCACCAGTTATGGTTACGGGCAAATCAGACTTGACTTGGGGAAAAAAAATCAATTTAATTTGTTACCAATCAAATCAGAGTAGGATAACAAGAAATAAAACCAAATCTTAAACACACCTTCTTCCCACCCCACCCTTCTTCCCAGGCTCAACTTTGCTCCCATTTCTCTACCTCCTTTCCCTCAGCAGCACAGGGGGACCAGGAATGGGGGCAGTGGTCAGTCCATCACATCACACATTGTCTCTGCTGCTCCCTCCTCCTCGGGGGGAGGAGTCCTCACACTCTTCCCCTGCTCCAGCGTGGGGTCCCTCCCATGGGAGACAGTCCTCCATGAACTTCTCCAACATGAGTTCTTCCCCTGGGCTGCAGTTCTTCATGAACTGCTCCAGTGTGGGTCCCTTCTGCAGGGCGCAGACCGCTCCAGTGAGGGCTTCCCATGGAGTCACAGCCTCCTTTGGGTGCAGCCGCCCGCGCCAGCGTGGGGTTCTCCATGGCTGCAGGGGGATCTCTGCTCCACCATTCCCCTCCATGGCTGCAGGGGGATCTCTGCTCCACCATTCCCCTCCATGGCTGCAGGGGGATCTCTGCTCCACCATTCCCCTCCATGGCTGCAGGGGGATCTCTGCTCCACCATTCCCCTCCATGGCTGCAGGGGGATCTCTGCTCCACCATTCCCCTCCATGGCTGCAGGGGGATCTCTGCTCCACCATTCCCCTCCATGGCTGCAGGGGGATCTCTGCTCCACCATTCCCCTCCATGGCTGCAGGGGGATCTCTGCTCCACCATTCCCCTCCATGGCTGCAGGGGGATCTCTGCTCCACCATTCCCCTCCATGGCTGCAGGGCACAGCTGCCATCTCACCATGAGCTGCAGCACATCTCCTCCCTCCCCCTCCTCTCTTCACTGACCTTGGTGTCTGTGTAGCTGTTCCTCCCACATCCCACTCCCCTTTCCACTGCAGGTTTGCAGCAGGTTTGTGTGGTTTTTTACAGAGGCAGATCCGCCATCGCTGACAGGCTCGGCCTCGGCCAGAGGTGGGTCCAACTTGGAGCCAGGGAAACTTCCAGCAGCTTCTTGCAGGAGCCACCCCTGTAGCTGCCCCCTGCTTCCACCCCCCTCCCTCCCCCTGCCCCCAAACCCAACAGAGGTGGTAGGAGAGTAGGTCATTCATTGTACGGAAGGTTTGCAAAGAACGAACATGGGAGCCAGTCCGGTGACTAGAAGCAGAGAATGGTTCTCAAGTAAAGTCTCAGAGTACTGGGTAGCAGCAGTCTGTGTTTCTTGTCTTTATTCTACAGGCACCCACGAGAAAACCCATTCCATAACCTGAAGGTTCTCCTGGTGTCAGACCAGCAGCAGAACTTCCTGGATCTGTGGTCTGAAATCCTCATGACGGGGGGAGCAGCGTCTGTTAAACAGCATCACTCAAATGCTCACAACAAAGGTACTCCTTGGTCCCTTTCTCTGGCCTCGCAGTTGGGAATCCCATGCCACTGTGGTCTCTGGTATGGTTTAAACCCACTGAGGAGAGCTTACAGGGTTGTCTGTAAGCATAAAGGCAGGCAAAGTGCAGGCGCTAGCTAGAGAGCTTGAAGGTAATCCACGTACAGGACCCACCTTCCAGAGAAGGAGACGGTGGAGCAATTCAGGACACAAGCCGTTGGCTTCCAGCCTGTGTTGAAAGGGAGAAATAGGCAAGAGTTGCTCCTGGACCTTCTGCAGGCCACTGAAATTGTGCTTCCTTGTCCTTCTGAACTGAGCTGTCCTCTCCCCGTGGGATGTAGCCCCTCGTGCTCACAGCCCGTGGTCAGGGCTCACGGTCAGCCAGTCTGCCGGTACTGCTGGCTGCTGGTTTTATGTTAACTTCTGTCCAGACTAGAGGGAGTCTCTTACTTTCAAGGTGCTGTGTTGCTGTAGAACATGTCTTAACTTTTACAAAGAGAATTCACGAGAGGACGTGGAAGAGAGATTGGTGGTGGTGAAACACTGATCTGCGTCTGCAGAGAAGATCCTCGTTCTTCTTTCATCTGACAGATGCCTGTCTTTCCTCCTGTGCAGATATTGCTTTAGGTGTTTATGACGTGGTGGTGACCGATTGTTCCTGCCCAGCTGGTATCTTGAAGTGTGCAGAAGCTTTACGGCTGCCTGTTGTCTCGCAAGAGTGGGTGATCCAGAGCCTTATCGCTGGGGAGAGAGTAGGCTACAACAAGCATCCAAAATACAAACATGACTGTGACCCCCGCTGACCTAAAACTTTGCCTGGTTGTGCAGACTGTGTTTTAATCAGGTTTTAAATGTTTGTGTAATTGGACAGTGTGCATGGATTACTGTACATAGTTTTATCTGCTGGACTTTTATGATGAAATAAATGTTCAATCTCTTGTGCTAGCTCCTGGGACTCCTCATTTATCAAAACTTACTCTAGGGCCATGCCTTCAGAGAAGGAAGGCAGAGAGAAAAGCAATGTTTACATTTCTCTGAGCTGAACAGCACTAATATTCTACTTTCAGTAAAGGCTGACCTCACCGCAGGCTATTACAAAGGAAGGGAAGCGTGTTCTCTGCGGGCAGCCTGTATTTACAGAGGTGAACACCCTCTGGCCAGCCTCAGGGCTGCAGCAGCAGCAGCGCTTCTGTTTGTTGGAAGAACAACACGTTCTGTACTCCTCCAGCTTGCTGCTGTTATTTTCCATGAATTTCATCAAGATGTTGCTGAAATGACTGGTAAGAATTTCTAGGACAAAATGCCATTTTGTTGTGCTTACCTCTCTTTTTTTCCTGTTGTGACTGTACAGGTATGAAGATGGCTCAGTGCAGACTGGCACTACCTAAGTAGAGATACAGACACAGGGACCTAGGACAACTCAGCTGCTTGGGAGGGTAAAGTACAAAGAGTGCATAGGTGCTGTGCATCTTTGTTTAAACGGTAATGGGGTAAATAATCATCTTCTGAGCTGCTGCAGTCACAGCCACTTTATCTTAGTGGTTGACTGGCATAAAGGCAAAAGCTGAGTTGAACAGCTCTTTGCTCCAGCAGTGCTATGGGCTAGAGGTAACCGGGGTCTCCATCCAGCCTTGTACAGTCCTTAGTCCCCTGCTTCAAAAGTGATGTTTTTATTGATGCATATTTTTTTCCCCTATCATTTCCTAGCTCAGTCATCTGACTGTGGTGGTCTGTAAATCCCCCATCCAAACTTCAACATCCTTTATCCAGTTTTCTAGATTTTTTTCATGGTCACAGGATTTTAAACTTTGCATCAGTCACAGTGCTACCACAAAGGGGAGCAGAGAGGATTTTTCTCTCCCAAGCACACATAACTTTCTCAAGAGCTGCAGCTTTAGATACTGTGAGAAATACCAACCCTGGGAGGGAATGGCTGGTTTCCTGGCAGCCTTTGTGTTCAAATTGGGAAACCTGATCTACATCCCAGTGATGTCCTGGAGGGCTCTCTTCTGTCACTCATCCAAATGTACTTAGGGCCAGATAGTCTGTTTGTTAGCACCAGGCTAGGAAATCTTAGTAACATGCAAGATGTTCCTGCCAGATGCTGCTTTTCATTGAAATGGGATGCTGTGCCACTCTAGTCCCTTTGAATTTGGGCGCGAATATTGACAATATTCCACATAACAGTGTGACAAGATGGTTTTATTTTGGTTCAGTAGGATAGTCGCTAGTAGCATTCTAAATAGTCTTGAATGAAAACAGTGCCGGTAGAGCTGGCGTCCTAGGTAAGTTCCTCCTTGGTTTTAGTTCTAGCACTTTTCTGCCAGCAGAAGGAGCTTTGTACTTTGAAAAGGGCAAAGCTTTAGCACACAAAATGTATTAAGTTTTACAGAGAAAGTGTACAACATCACTGGTGGCTCCTTTACCTACACAGACACGCTAGGACAGCGCACTGTACGAGAAGAGATTCTTAACATCTCTTCCTTCTTCCCTCCCCCTTTACCTCCAGCTGCTATTGCAGTTGTTTCCTGTACCTGGAGGAATGTATTTGATGAGCAGACAGGGTTGTGTGGTACATCACTTTACTGCACAGGCAGAACTCTGAATACAGCCAAAGCTTCATTCATGGTCAGGAACAATGGACTGCTTCCTCCCTGCTCCAGCCTGCAAAGGATCACAGTCCAGCTGAAGAGTCCGGACATAATTCTTGTGGCTTTTTCACTTTCTGGACAGGCACAGACTGCCTCCCTAGAAGCATTTAGAAGTGTATGCAGGGCTGCAGAAAGCATGTTTTTACTAGTTCAGAAACAGTGGAGTAGCTTTCTGCCATCACCAGGCAGTCTCACAGAAGTGGCACGTCCTGCCGGTTCCTTCTGAAGCAGTGGGTCCCCAGGCAAGAGCCAGGTACAAAGAAAAGTTCTGTTGAGTGCAAACTCTCCAAGAACACCAGTCTCCACTGCTTGATGCACTGTTGGTCACAGCCTGAAGAAATGGTCTTAGTGCTTAAACCCCAAAACTGCAAGAGAAGGGTACAATATTAGCTACGTGTTGAAATAAACCCCCTTTATCAACCCTGTCAGCATTCTTCAGCCAAGATGAGCTAGCAGCTAGTTCAACTTAATGCCAAAACCAACTTGAAGGGGAGAACGCATATGAAAACCAAAAATACAAGAACTCATGCTAGTTTGTTACTTTTCTGCCATAATATTTAGCAACACTTTGCTTCTAATTAGTTTGGCTTACACAATCAGTAAAAAAATCATTTAGATCACTTTGTACTTCAAGAATCTCAGGATAATGCTACAAGCAACCCTAAAGGTCTTCGTACCTGCCCAAGGTTCCTCCAGCCTGGGTGTAGTATTTGTTGTAATCCAAGCGTAGCAGCAGTTGAGCTAAGTCAGAGTTTATCTGATGGTTGCGAACACTAGAGAGAATCTTGAAGAGAAGTGATGACTGACGACTGAATCCCTACAAATTAGAAAAAAGTCAGTTCTGGGAAGAAAAGAAAGGAGAAAGCCTTTCATCTCTGTTCCTGCCTAAAAAATCTTTTACCAGCCTGAAGGAAAGAGTCAACTGCAAGAGAAGTGATGCATGTGGTCCAACGTAAGGTAAGCTGTCAGCCACAAGCACTATTAGGTGCTGGGTACCCAAAAGGAGGGGTAGAGGCACAGGCTGACATCCACCTCCTTTCTGTTCCAAGAGGGAAGTTTCTGCATATCTGCCCACCTTCCTCCTCTCCGTGCACACAGAATTTTTTGACTTGGGAATGGTTGATTGATTAAAGTGCAGGCACTCGTACAGAAGGTCACAGCTGAAGCTCACTCCTGTCCTACAGCTGTTACAGCCGAGATGATGGCTTAGGCAAACATTTGCAAGGGAGAGGAGGAGGTCCATAGGAACACAGATTCACCTTCACCAGAATACTGAGTTGTGCAGCTCCGCGTTCATCTAACGGGCCCAGATTCTGGCTGACCAGAGAACAGAAGCTGTGGCAAAGATCCAGAATTTCGTTCAAGCAGTGGAAAACCTGCACGGGATAAAAAGTACAAGATAGCGGTTTGTTAAACAGTTCAAAGCCAAAGAAATCTGTTCTTAGCACCTGAAAAGTTGCAGCATTCATCATCAAGATGTTGCCAATACCATGTTTTTCAATCAGTGAGGAAGAGGTTAAAGCACCTGTAGGATTTTTGTAAGGTTTTCTGTGGAAAAAGGAGTTAAACGTTGTGCTGTGTCTGGAGAAATGGCAGCTGGCGTGAGCCATCCACAGGCGCATCCCTGAGCGCCGGGCGGAGGAGGGGGAATACAGAGCAGCGGGAGCTGTGGGTCACGGCCTCGGTTTCCCTGTTCACTCAACTTGCCATTTCTGTTGTATCAGTCAGTCCAGGAATGCCTCACAGACGTAACGACGGGAACACCTCGAGTTCCTAACTGGAGAATGAGTATCCTGCCACCTCTATGCCCACAGTGATGAAACAGACCCGTGGTATCACCGTGTTTCATCCATACCAACCTCCCTCGGCAATGTTTTTGTGAGGCTACCGGCAACACTATACCGTATTTTTGACTAAAACAACACCCCTAAAGTCCACTCAGGAGTATCTCAACTATTTTTATCTGGTAAGTATAAGAAAGAAGGGAATTTTTCCTAATCTGACACATTTCAGAATGAGTCCCTCAGGAACAGAGTTCCCAGCACTGTGCTGATTAGTACTTCTTTAATAAAACTGCCTGTGAGAAAAATATAGCGACACGATTTCAGTTAATAAGGTTAACTGAACACTGGAATAATCTTGATTTAAAACTGCCTGGAATGCAGCATCCCCACTCAAAACTGTAAATTAAGTGATCTTAACTCAGTCACCTGTTCTAGTTTATACCTGCTGCTACTCCCAGAACCGCAGTCTGTGCTCTGCGGCAGATCATCGCTGAGCTGTTTTAAAAGAGACGGTTTGTCACTTCTGTTCGAGAAGGTGTGTTTCTTAGGACGGTTGGAGAATTTGTAGAAAAAGGTGAAAACATGACCTACTTACAGGTTTTAGGAGGATGAAGGACTGAGCCAACAGATTGCTTAAGAAATGATCATGAGCCAATCGTATACTCTCAAAATCTCGCGTGGCATTTATCTGCTGCAGCAGCTGCGAGAACTGAGATTCCAGTACATCCACCTGATGGATATGGAGAGAAATCCCATTAGTTTGAGGAACAGCAGTACTTCAGAGCAGCCGTCAGCTTTGTGTAAGAAACCTACTTTCCTTATTTCTACTCTTGCTTTAGAGGCTGAGGATCACCTCTCTGCCTCCTGAACGGGGAATTACATACGACCGTAGTGCACAATGGCGGGGAAGGGAAAATTTTTGATGCTTAGGTATTATCTAAATAAAAAGGGAAATGGTCACTTTCTTTAAGGTTAACTATTGAAAAAATGTATAGCTAGCAGTAAACAAAGATAGCTATCTGTAGACTGTAGTTATCTCTGAATTTTACACTGGGAGATATTACCTGGAATCCCAGGGCAAAGGCTGCACTGCAAAAGCTCAGCCAGCCGACTGTGGAGAGTCTGGAGAGCCAGGCCCCCTCAGTTCACTAAGTCTGGGGACTCAGAGAAAGTTCTAGACTTGTTCCAAAGGAAATCCTGATTTCCATAAGGTAGAAAGAATCTGAATCCTGAAAGACAGGAGGACTGCAGTGCTCCCTCCATTAATTTCTGCCAGTTCCCGATTAACTGACGCAGTTTACCTTTCTCTGTAATGCTGACCTGCAGATAATACTGAAGATTGTCCACAAGGAAAGCCATGTGATCCCTCAGACGCCACTTGATGGCATCAGTTCTGTTGGATTTCAGGTGTTTGCGTTGCATCTGGAGAGCCCAGCAGTGCTGCAGCTCAGCCTGGACCCGTCGCACACTCAGCAGGTACTTGAACACAACGTTGTACCTACAGTCAAAAAATACAAAATTGTTTAAGATTAAAATCTTCCTTGGGCACAGGTACTGGAGAACATAACAGTGCAAGACTGGAAAAAAAGGGGGGCGGCTGTCAGCCAGCAGATGGGGTAGGTCAGGAGACGGCCCATCGCAGAGCAGCAGATTTCTGCTTGTATTGGCCACTGACCTAAAAAATACAAAGTTAATTTCACTGTAAGGAGGGAAGAGCTGACAGTGCTTTGTCAAAGCATTGTTCACAAGAGTGCAGATCTGTCAGCACCTCGCAGGTCTCACAGTCATTGCAACAAGTGCCCTGACTCCGAGCGACTGGAAGGAGCCATTTTACGGTTCAACGAGAAAGACGAAGTGTTATAGCTCCAACTTTCTCTCCACAGAGAGGAAAAAAAACCAAAACCCACAACACAAGTGAGTGCCCGAGATCAGGGAACCTGCAGAGGAATATAAAGATCATACCTAGTACTTACTTCTCCAGAACAGCAGGAGTGAAGAGAATGTGCAGTGGCCACTGAACTTTGTAAGAAAGGCCCAGAGCTGCCCACCCGGATGCCGGGGCTTCACGTGGAGACAACTCCCGGGAAGGCCCTTCACGAGTCTGAGAAGTATCTGAAAACAAACCAGGTGGTGAATTCAGTAATCTTCTTAGTCACGACAACCATGGCAAGGAAGAAAAGGGGAAAGAACAGAGTAAGAAGAGCCAAAGCAGGCTGGGCCATCACATGGGCTGCAAGGGGAACAAAGAACTCCAGAGACCGATAAGCACAAAGTCCCCATCTCCCCTCTTAACTCACTGCTAAACGTGCAGGTAGATACCTTTGTGCTCCTTCCCATGATACTCAATGGTTAAGTGAAGCAGAGGAAGAAGGTTGTCATCATCCAGCAGCACCTTGTGAGCAGACTGCTGAAACGCGACGTTGACATCTGACAGAGAGAGAGCACGGATATCAGCACAGGGTGCTGCAGCTGCTGACAACTGTGCACCCCTTAATTATTTATGCTCGTCCATGAAAGATCACACTGACACGCTGTTTCCACTCTTTTCATTTAATTCCAGTTTCAAATATGGAGAGGAACCTGCCATCTGAAAGTTTCTGAGATGTTATTTTCACCCACTCTGTGAGGCATTCCGATTCACACGTGCTGTTCTTTCAAAACCAATGACAACAGCGAGAGGATAAGGTCGAGCTCTCCGGCTGGACACGGGTAGCTATTTTCCCACCGTACCACAGTGAGGACAGTTTGGTAAGTGAATTGGCAACCCTCACCGTGCTCGGTTACAGCCGTAGGTGGTGTCTTTAACATGTGCTGTGCAGTGTCAATGAAGGCCTGGAACAGCTCGCCTCTTCCCAAAAGGTAAAAGTCTTTTATAATCTGTGGAGATAATGTTTTTGTACATAAGCATATCAAAAACTGAGTGGAAATTTTAAGCATCCATTTTTATTCCCTGCTTGGACAACTTCTGCCATTTCAAACACAGCCGGAGAGTGCCAGCTCTCCAGTGGATCCAGTGCCCAAAACATCTACCCTGCCGGCAGTTACATTACCTTCAGCTGTCCTAGTAAATCTGATTCCTCCACCATCAGTTTCCAAAGATGCTAGTCAGGAAACAAAAACAAACAAAAGAGATCTCCCCTCAGATTTATCTTGTGACAACAGCAGCTGTCTTAAAATACTTGTCAGGCATGCAAAAAAGCACCTCTACGAAAGGCTACAGAAAACCCAGGAGAAGAAACTACGAACCCTGCGTGCAGGCAGCCCACACTAGTTAAAACACCCATGATGCATACTACCAGGAAACGTGAAGAGCCATGACAAAAAATAAGCAAATTCGTATTAAATCAGTTCCATCCAACTTTGTTCTCACTTCTCTAACCATCCCATCTTCTCAGGTTTCTCCACCCTGCCCCAAATTAAAAGATTAGAAATTGCCAAAGAATCTAGTGAGATGCCATCTATTATGCTGAAAGCATGATAAAAAGTTCTGAAATCATTGCAAGTGAAATATATATATATAAAAATTCCCTTCTTTCCCCCATGAAAGCAAACAGTACTTGTTAATGTCCTCTCGTCATTACAAGTTGGGGTAACGTGAAGCTCGGAGCCCATCAGAACATGAAAGCTACCGGCAGCGTTCACACGCTTGTGCCATCACTAATTCTAAAGAGCTCAATTCTTCTCCCTGTCATTCACCAAACTGCAGAGCTCCTCCGTACAGCTGTTATCCTTCCCCGGACCCTCACCTCAGCAACAGTGCTCCGTATCCAGTCGACCACCGATTCAAAGTCCACCAGGCTGAAGAGCGGCTGCTGCTTGAGCCGATGCAGCTCTGCTGCAAAAACGTCCTCCTGGTTTTTGAGGATGGAGCCTGTGCAGCAAAGAGAGAAGTGTTCTGGACAGTGAAAAGGAACAGCATCTGGAGGAGCGCAGACCCCGCCGGCGGAGCGGGGCAGGAAGGCTGCCCAGGCAGCACCATCGGCCCGCTGAGAAAGCCTCAAGCTGTGAGTGCCAAGGTACGAGATGACCACTGCAAACAGTCACGGAACAGACGCTGGCGAGGGCAGTGCTGTGGTGTCAGTAAAAAAACCTAAATATTTCGTATGTAAATCATTGCCACTAACAGCTCTTTTCCTAGGACTGAGAGAGATCTTTGAACCCACAACTTTTCTGCCACATTAACCAGTTGGTTTTCCGCCCACCCCGCCGTTCAGATCTATCCTACTCCTTGAACTTGGGGATTTTTTTTTTAAACCAGCTAAGCTAGAAGTCCAACTTATTTTCACTTCACGTCTCCTAAAGCAAGAAAACAGTCCAATTTAATTGATCCTTTGTTCTCGGCACTGTCACTCGAGTCATTTGAGCACACACAAGCTCAGGACAGAGCTCCCCAGCTGGGGTACGAATGTTTCCAAAACCATCTCCTGTGGAAACTCATCAGGCTCTCAACTCAGCTGGAATTGTCTCTCTCTCTTACTGTCTTAAAGGCTCCATCTTGATTGTCTTCCACAGGGGTCTGTGGGACCACCTTCTAATGAATCTTTCATGCTTGTGGATGTGTTTTAATCCTGACGCTGTTTGCAACGTGTACCCTCAGAGCAAGACATGCCTTTGTGTCTGTGAGCACCCTTCGGGGACAGAGATGCAAACTGAAAACAAAACACAACCTTTGGAATTGCTTTGGAATTGCTTTTTTTTATCCAGAGCAAATCACATGGTGACTTGTTGGTGGAAACTTGGAGACTAGGTTTGTGAAGTGTTATTTACTCATCCTCCCTTGGAATCGATCGGAAGCAGAACTGGGACCACTGCTCTGCCCAGGCACAGGATCTGTTCCGAGAGTATCAGCCAACAGTTGGTGACTTGTGAGGAATCCGTTAATTCAGCGTTTTGGAAAATGCCTGTCATCACTCACAACTGAGCAAAGGCTGCAGGGAAGATGCTCCTTACCTTTTCTGGTCAGGTTCACATTTTGATTCTCAAACATCTGCACGGATTCTCCCACAAAGAGGATTTTCTCAGCAACCCGCACGGGAATGTATGAAGGCAGCATTTCTACTCGCAGAGAAAACTGTTTCAGAGATGGAGCTAACATGTTCTCCTCCTCAATCAAGCGCTGTCAGAGACCCCGGGGAAAAGAAACCAAGCAAAAAAAGTGTGAGAAAACCAGACAGAAAAGGTATATAAAGAGGTATGTGTGTGTGGGAGGGGGAATCCAAGTGCGTTGGAAGTAAGTAGAAAGGTAGCAAACCTGATCTGTGTTATTTACGTAACCCTGCAAACTACTGTATGCTGCTGGTATGCCAGAGATGTTGCCTTCATCAGAAAGGAGAGCAGAAGCAGGAAAGGAGAAGCTAAACATTTGTGGAATAGCAGCAAATTGGCTCTCCCAAAGGATAATATTACATCAGCAAACAGAATTTTTTTTGCAACTGCATTCCATTAGTTTTTTTGCAGCCGTAACAGTGTTAATTAACATCACCAAAAATAATCTTCCCTATACCTGTTCCTGTATATTTTAACACTGCTACAACACTTGGGATACAGGCCAAATATAAATACCTCCACTAGAAGGCAAGGAGGTTAAAGGTACGAAGGCTCGCTAGCATGAATTAGGCTTTTTTTTTCAGTTCCTGCGAAAGGTGTTTAAAACAATAAGTTACTAAACTTTTCCTGAGTGTATTAATAAAGAACTGCAAGTACAGAGGCAGGATCTTCCTTAAGAGAAGCAATACTGATTATGTCATTTGGCTTTCTTGTTATTGCAGACTTAGGTTCATTAGTCCATCATCAAAAAAACACCATGCTAACGAATTTTTGAGAACATTTGCCATCTACAGAACTCTTCACTGAGTTCAGTATGAGTTTGTATACTGATGTTAACAGCTTGGCAATTCTTCTCTTACAATTCTTCTGACACTTTTAGATGAGGAAATACCCAAGTATTTTATTGGTCTGTCCCATCAACACTCAGGATTTCTTATTTCACTCTCTGAGTGAAGAACTGACAACACTGGTAGTCAATAATACTGAAGAAGAGAGTTAATTAGACTCTCTTGGTGTCATCTTAGTGGCTACATTTTCCACCATGATCTAGAAGATTCACCAATTTTCAGTCTTCTTATATCCCATACGGTGAAATAATAGATTTTTCACTAACTGCCTTTTAAAGTTTTCCCTTGCTTTTGCCGTGTGTAGTCTGCCTGCAGCAAAGACTCTACGGCACTTAATCAGCGTGCAGCGTGGTTGTTTTGGAGGTGAACCTTCTGTGTGCTCACAGCCCAGCTGCCTGCAGCACACCACGGGTGCCCCCAAAATGTCTTCTCACGGTAAACTGGAGAAACTGCTCCTCACAGGTCCCTGGTGCAAACACTATTCAGAATCACGACGTGCGGAAGATCACGCCACGGAGAAAGCTGCTTTGCACCAGGGCACTCTGGTGGTGGGCCATCTGCACGAGGAGTTCCTGCATTTATTTCACTGGCAGGCTGCTCCCTTGCTTAGCTTAGCGCCCTGGACGTGTTCTCAGCAGCCTCTTGACTCTTGCACAGCACATTTTCCCCCAGTAAAGTCAGTAGTGTTGCCCTGTTAGGTAAGACTGGCACAACACGCGGTTGTGCAGGAAAGGTTCCTGACCCCGCTGCCAATGGCACGGGTGCAAATGCAGTCGACACCCACGCTCCCCACGCCCTCTCCCTTGCCATTGCTCACACCACCACCAATGCCCAAGGTCTCAATGTATGGCCAGTCTAGCACAGCTTGCACTGAAGCAAAAGACAATATACTTCTGGTTTAGTCCCCTAAGGATCGAAGGATGCCAAGCTACGACTTGCAGCCTTACCAGGTCCTGCAGTTCTCGTAGCTGTTTTCCTGTAAGTCCCCCAATTCCTAGGTCGTCGTCATCCTCCTCAGGCTGGCTAGGGACGTTCCCAGAAGAGGGGCCCTGTTTGATGAAGAACTCTTCGTGTTGGTCTAGCAGCAGTCCGTGCAGCATCCAGGCAGAGAGCTGCTTGTACATGACTCCATGACACACAGCCAGAATCCTGAGGTCAAGAGAAAGAGACAGCGGGGCCTTTGCACGCAGTCATCAAAACCTCATCGTACATCTCTCTGGAAAGTCCAGTTAGTCAGACAGACAATATGGCTAGTGCTAAATGGCTAATCTGGAATTTTTTTTTTTTTTTAAGACAAAGGTGGACCAATCACTTGCAAAACTAAACTAACATATCCTCCAAGTATGTGGCTTCTCCATGGAGATCTGATAGTATTCCAGAAGTACAGTTAAGTTTGCGGTGGCTTCACAGTCTTGCTGTTTCTACTCAATTACCATTTCAGCATGAAGACAAATTATCTTTTAAGCAGTCTGACTTTCTGCCCACGGACGTAAAAACCTTGCAACGCTCACCCAGTCACATTCATCCTTTTGAAGGATCCAAAAACAAAACAGGTCTACCATATGCAAAACAGTTCACGTAGATCTCAAAAGAAGAAAAACCATAGGGTCTCAACTTTGCCTAGCCCTAAGTCCAAAGTATGGAAAAAGCCTTAATTCCTGCCATAAGCTTGCTTTAGATAAATAATGGGGACTGACATTTCTCCCTGCCTGCTACTCCTACTTTTATATCATGCAAGCCTGTTTGGCATGTACTGGTTTCACAAGTGGGATAAACACTTTGACACCAACTCCACTTCTACAGAAGAATTAAACAATAGCTTTACTGCATCTACATACTTTTCAAGAGCACTGCGAACAGGAGGCAACCCCCCACAGCTGTGTTTGTGGACTGTCTCCAATATCTGACATCCATGAATCTGCAGAATGAAAAGTTGGTTAGACTAGGTCTGTTATTTGGAGCTGTACTGACCTGTTAAGACACTGGTCCAGGTTGCCCAGAGAAGCTGTGGATGCCCCATCCCTGGAGGGGTTCAAGGCCAGGCTGGATGAGGCTTTGGGCAACCTGGGCTAGTGGGAGGTGTCCCTGCCCATGGCAGGCGGGTGGAACTGGATGATCTCTAAGGTCCTTTCCAACCCAAACCAGTCTGTGATTCTATGATTCATTGACATTTAAACACTGTGCTTCTGGTTAACAAGAAAATGCCTTAACAAGCTTCAGAATTCTTACAGAAAGAGGTAACATACACCGTGTAGTGGAGAAAGAGGCCTTCTGTGTATGGCTCTACACCCAAGCTCCTCTCAAAAATTTCCTTTAACAAAAAGTAAGCATCTCTAGATTTTGAAAATATTAGCTTCTGCCTTTTTTTTTTTTCAGGTGGCAGTAGAAGAAAACAGACTCAGAAAAGAAGAAATTACAACCATCAGCATCTCGTACTATGAAATGTATTGTGAGTACAACATGCAAGTCATCAAAGATCACACTGATACTGAAAAGTCAAATCCAGTGTAAACAGATTTGCAAAAGTACTTATGGCAGTACTAGGAATAGGGCACCCGTTACTGAAACCACATTCTTTGCTAGTATTAAAGGTCTGAAAAGGGCAGAAAGAACTTTATCAGATAAAGAGGAAACCTGTTAAGGGAAACTAGCTACAATTTTACTGTACCTTCTGAGTCTTGATCTGTTCCACCATGACCATCACAGAGGGGAAGAGTAACTGAAACTGAAGAATAAGGAGGAAAATATCGAATTAGGTTGCTATGCAAGGGAGAGAGGAAAAACTATACTTGAGTAAGTGGGGACATCAGCTGATTACAATAATTTAATGAAACTATCACCTGGCTTTCCCCACAAATTACAAACGTGACATGAAAATCTCTAGGAAGAATGTCCTCCCTCCACTGGACCAAGATGTATGAAGTTACTGTATTCCCGCTGCAATTCAGGCTAAACACAGCGAAGAATATGCGAGGGTCAAGGTGGAGAGTGCAAGAGACCCTCTGAGCGTGATCAAGGGACTACACACATAGAGGCGTTAAAAAGAAATGGCATGGCATGATGGACTAACCCTTATTTATCCCACCCACCTCCTTATTAGACTCAAGAAGTGATAAGAGTAATCAAAGAGCACTACCTGTTTATTAGTATGACATACCTGGTCCAAGGAATAATTAACATGTGAGATGGAGAGATGTGGGTCAGCCAGAAACTGTAAGAACAACAGAGCAATTAATGAAAACTAAAATTAGGTATGAATAAGTAAAAAAGCATGTCTGGCTCTATATTCCAAACTTGTAGTTACTGTAGTTGGTTTTTTTTTCCCCCACATATTTTTGGGCTATGTCCCATTTTAGGCTATAAAAACCACTGGATGGTAACAGTACCCAAGATATGACAGCTGCTAATCTAACAGAGATTCATCAAAAGCTTTGTAACTGAAAACAGAAGTCACAATAATCTGCGACAGCACTGAGGCAGATGGGGCACTTACTGAACTGAAGAGAGAGGGGACTTGATGCTTATTAGAATGAAGAGTCATTTACAACGGCACCTGACAGGAACAGTTTGGAAGACATCCCTGATGCAGAATGGGAGATACCTTGTCTCCTCTTTAGCTACCACTACTAAGCATGTTAACTGCAGAAATGACAGCTTTCCGCAATCTGTCAGCAGGAGGGCAGCCCCTGGTTCCCAGTCTCTCTCCTTTACCTCTTGTTCTAGGTCCAGTAGTGCCTGTCGATACGGCTGCAGCACTGAATCCAGGCCTGTGCAGAAGGCTCGCAAATAAATGCCATGTAACCCACTCTGGTTTTGCTGAGACGGATGGTGGTCCTGAAACCAAACAACAGAATCCACATCAGCTCCCCCGAGCAGGTCTGAAGAGTAACGGAGTTCGCGTGCAGCGTTACTCCTGCAGCCGGGGTCGAAACATGTTGAGATGCACCTTGGCCCCCAGAGTGCCCAGGAAAAAGCCCAGAAGAGTTATGTGAGCAGTTTATTTAGCTCTTCTGTGGAGCCACGCAAGCGGCTGGGCACCACTGGTGACCTCAGTGCTGCTTTGTACGGGCGTGTGCCCCTCGGGTCTCAGAGCTCTTCAAGACCCAGAGGAGGGCTCGCTGGAGCACGGGGACACACCGGCTGCACGGGTCACACACCGCGGCCGGCCTGTGGCGGCTGTGCCCGTCCGTGTCCCCGTGTCTGTCCCTGTGTCTGTGCCGGTCGGACTCGCGGCAAGGGCAGGGGGCGGCCGGGCGGGACGGACACTCGGCGGGACGGACACACGGGGCGGGGCGGGCGCACCTGCTGCTGCACGTGCCCCGTGTACTGCTCCACGAACTCGGCGAAGCGGATGTAGTCGGTGCCGAGGCGGCAGAGCCGGTTCAGGACGCTGGTCTCGCTGGGGTGCAGGAACGGCAGCTCCTGAGACACCTGAGGGGGAAAACGGCCGTGAGGGGGGCGGGGGGCCGGGCGGGACGGGACCGGGGCGGGGCGGGGGGGCCGGGCGGGACTGGACTGGGCCTGACCGGGCCGGGGNGGAGCGGGGCCGCGGGGGGCGGTGGCCGTGGCTGGGCAACGGCGGGGAGCGGCGGCGGGCGGGGCCGCCGCGGTGCTGTGAGGGTCACCGGGAGCAGCTGACCAGCGGGATGCGGAGCCCGGGGCGCCCTGGCCCTGGCCGGTGTTGGGGCGCGTTGGCGTTCGGTCGGTGCGGAGGGACCGCTGTGGCGGCAAGGGCCGGTCTGGAAGATCCCTTCCAGGACAGCAGCAGGGCTGCAGCCTCCTGGGCTGGTTCCTGTGTTGGGTGTTCCCTCCCCGGTTCCTCGCTTGTCAGTGTTCTGTCAGCGCCACTTTTACCTTTCTCCACTCCCTGTGTGTCGCTTTCCTTCCCTGTCTCTCAGCCCAGGCAGTCTTTTAATCAAAACTGCCCACTTTAAGAATTGTGGAGTTATCTAATAAACTGGTTCTTAGCAATCTCCTTTTTGTTTTGTTTTTCCTGTTTTTGGCGGTGTTTTCCTTCACAGGCATTTTTACTCTTTTAGGATAAATTGGTGTAAGTACTGTATAACGTGTCTGTAACTGTCCGTTTCCAACGTGCGTCTGGTTCACCATCAGCTTGTCACAGTGAGGCCTGAAATGTCGGATGAACTTCTGTCGCATTCTTACAGGGGTGAGTCAGTTCCTAGTACATTTCCCCCTTTCCGGAAGGTTTTTAACATGGTCCCTCTGACACATTTGCTCTCTGTGGCTGTTGTTATGTGTAACCTGGGAGCCCCAGCGTCGTTCCACCCTGTTGCACTATAGTAAAACCATCCGCTGAATATCGACAGAGCTTCTCTTGTCTGTACCAAGACTGAGGCGTTTGTTGTTCATTGCTGACGTATATCGGGCCAGGAAAGCTCTGTGCTATTCCTGCTTTTGGGACGCTTTCTTTGTTGGCTCCAATCCGTCCGTGCTGCAGTTAGTGGCAGTCCTTTCCCTGTTTGTAAAAGGCTTTGGTTCAGTCCCATGCTGCTGACCAAAAGTTCTGTGTTAACAGCTGGGCTTTGATTAATGCTGAATTCAAATGCTGTTTTCAGTAGATTATAGAGCTAAGCATGCTATGGATGGCTCATAGATAGTTCAACATGTAGTGATGGCTCAATAATTCATCAAAAAAGTTTGGTCTGTAAAGACTAAATACATAATTGAGTGGCATCTTCATCGAGTACCATTAATGTAATGATTTTATTAACACAGATACATCCTACATATTTAACCTGTTAGAGAAGTCTTGAATCTAAACACAGTCGTCTTCTGCAGCAAGAAGCTAAGCTTACAGCAGGGTTCCTTCACAGAAGTGGAAAATCCCAAGTGTCTTCCTCCAGCACAAGGAAAGTGGGTAAAGAGGGTGTGAAATTTACTACAGCAGAAGGAACTTTCCTTTATTAAAGGCAGGAGTTGTGGGGGGAGCTGATTTTTGTGGAAGGTGGTGAATTGTTGGAAGTGAATCATACAAGACAAGAAACGGGAGAGAGAATAAATTAAACACAAAGATACACAAATCCCAACAAACAACAGTTAAAGTAACAAATACCATAAATCTTAAATCAGGGGAGCTATTTCAGGAACCACTGAAATATAACCTTGAAGAGGTTCAGCCAGGTTCTTTGATGATGTGTGATAACTGTTTTATTTTTCTTATCAGAATGGATTTTATAGGAAAGACTAAGTTTATGAGATTTTTCCTGAGGGAGGATTGTGGGACTGTGAAAAATATTACAGGATTTTTAGGGGGAACAAAACAAGTTCTGCGCTCCACAATCTACATATAAACATTATTTTAAATGTATTCTCACTGTATAACTGCAAAGTGGCCACATGTGAAGTAACACAAATAAATGTTAATAATTAGAACCATAACTGTTTGTTATAAAACCTTTTGTAATGTGTCTGGCATTCACCTACAGAGTTGAACTGTGACATGTAACCCTCACAATTAACAAAACCAGCTTTCACTTAGTCTCCCTTTCATACTGACCCTTTAAAAACTTCATGTAAATACACCTTTTAATGGAGGTTGAAGGGGGTCTCTGGGAGGTTCTAGTCCAGCCTCGCCTTCTCAGCACAGGATCAGCTAGAGCGGGATGTCCAGGACTGTGTCTAGTTTGAAGCATCTCTAAGGATGAAGACTCCACAACTTCTCCGGGCAACTTGTTGCAATGCTCGACTACCCTCACAGTAAAAATGTTTCTTCTTATGTTTAAGGGGACTTTCATGAATGTCAGTCACTGGCCATTGCTTCTCACCCTGCCTTTTCTTAGCCTCTCCTCATAGCTCAGATGCTTCAAGCCCTCCATCAGTTGCTCAGAGCTTCACCGAATTTGTTCCGTTATCGTCCTCGCGCTGGGGAAGACAGAACTGAACTCTGGATGTGGTTTCACCAGCACTGGGCGGAGGGGAAGGACAGAAGCTCTTGGTCTACTGAGTTACTCAGTCTGTGCTTCAGGACTGAGCTTATGTCCTGGCGGCAAAATTAACGAGACTGGAAGGGACACACGGTGGCATCTTCGCGACAATGACTCTTGCACGAGAACTATGAGGGGGGCTGACAGGAGAGCCCCGGCTGCGGGCGGGGCGGGGGCTGTGCGGGGGCCCCGGGGAGCGGCTGGGCACCAGGGGGCCCGTCGGGGCTGAGGGTTGTGGGACGGGGCCGCTGGGTCCCGCCGGCATCGCCGTCCTGCCGGGGAANTGTCCAGGACTGTGTCTAGTTTGAAGCATCTCTAAGGATGAAGACTCCACAACTTCTCCGGGCAACTTGTTGCAATGCTCGACTACCCTCACAGTAAAAATGTTTCTTCTTATGTTTAAGGGGACTTTCATGAATGTCAGTCCACTGGCCATTGCTTCTCACCCTGCCTTTTCTTAGCCTCTCCTCATAGCTCAGATGCTTCAAGCCCTCCATCAGTTGCTCAGAGCTTCACCGAATTTGTTCCGTTATCGTCCTCGCGCTGGGGAAGACAGAACTGAACTCTGGATGTGGTTTCACCAGGGGAAGGACAGAAGCTCTTGGTCTCCTGAGTTACTCAGTCTGTGCTTCAGGACTGAGCTTATGTCCTGGCGGCAAAATTAACGAGACTGGAAGGGACACACGGTGGCATCTTCGCGACAATGACTCTTGCACGAGAACTATGAGGGGGGCTGACAGGAGAGCCCCGGCTGCGGGCGGGGCGGGGGCTGTGCGGGGGCCCCGGGGAGCGGCTGGGCACCAGGGGGCCCGTCGGGGCTGAGGGTTGTGGGACGGGGCCGCTGGGTCCCGCCGGCATCGCCGTCCTGCCGGGGAAGGGCAAGTTGTCGCCCCACCTCGGCAGCGGACGGAGGCGGCGGAGGCGGCCAGGGCGCGGCCGGGGCGGGGACAGGGAGCGAGCGCGGAGCGGCGGCTCCTCCTCCGCCACACCCGGTGCGGCAGGAAGAGGAACAGCCGCGCCCACGCCCAGCTCCCGGCCGGTCCCGGCCCAGCGCAGCGCCATGGCGGCAGAGGAGGTGGACGGGCTGGCCATGTCCCGGCCCCACTATGGCTGTGAGTACCGGGGCGCCCGGGGACCGGCGCGGCCGCCACACAGCGCCCTGCCCGGCGACGCCCTGCCCGGCCCGCGCTGCGCGGCGCTTCCCGNCCGCCGGGGGGCGGGGGGCGTGCGGCGGGGGCGCCCCTGGCGGGAGGGAGCGCGGCCCGGCCGGAGAGGGGCGCGGGGCCGGAGCCGCCAACGCGCGGTCGCTGCCTTCTCCCTTCGCGCGTATTTTGTCCGCGACACCTGAGAGACCGGGCGGAACGCGGGTGCGGCCGGACACCTTCCGCTCCTGCCACACGCTGGCTGCGGGGAGGGAGGCGGCAGCTCAGGGTGTCGGGGCTCCGCGCTCGGGTGTGCGGCGGNCTGCGTGTGTTTGCCGAAGGCGTTGGAGGTGCAGGCTGACCTTTCTGAGACATTTTCCATTTGTCACGTTGGTCCAGAAACCCTAAAAAGTTGTGGAGTTTTTTTTTTTTTTACATGAGAGCGTGGATGAGGTATTCAGCTGTAAGAGTGGAAAGAGTCGGCTTTATCAGAGGCTTTAAATGCACAGAATCTGGAAGACCTGTGTAGGTTCCTCACCTTGACCCAGAGCTAACACGCAGGCTGCGGGTCTGCACGATTTCCTTCCAGAGGAGGATTGCGAATAACATTTCCATCTTTTTTAGAATTGGACTATAAAGATACCAAAGGGGTTGTATGATGTGAATATGTACTGTTGTCCTTCCTTCATCTTTGAGTACCAAAATCAGAGGGTAGATGGAGAGACATGTAGTCACTGATGTAATTTTGAGGAAGAGAAGGGCAAAGCTAGAAGAAAATAAGGAAGTGAAGGACGGTTTCTAAGAAATTGGAAGATGGAAAAAGTTGGATCTCAGTCAAACTGAGAAATTGGAAAGAGGGAAGATGGCAAGCTTATGTGACAAGGAGGAAGGAAACAAATCTGTTACTTGTAAATAGTAAATATACTTTGTCCTTAATTTTTCAGAATCAAATAAAAGCTATTTTTTTTTCAGGTTGAGCAACCTGATCTAGCGGAGGGTGTCCCTGCCCATGGCAGGGGGTTGGAACTCGGTGATCTTTAAGGTCTTTTCCAACCCAAACCATTATGTGATTCTAGGATGAGTTTCTGTGGGAAGTGTTGGATCTGATTTTCGGTGTGCCTGTTCAGTTACATTCAATCCTCAGCCGCCTGAGAATGTGTTTTGGCTCTTTGCAGCTGTCTTGGATAATGAGAGATTGACAGCAGAGGAAATGGATGAAAGACGACGCCAGAACGTAGCCTATGAATACCTTTGTCATCTGGAGGAAGCAAAGAGGTGAGAAACTGCTGGCGCTTTAAAGAAAGTTCTGATGTTTGGTAAAGGTAATTATTTGGATGCAGCTTACCTCTTGTCTGTGTTTCTTAGTGGCTATATGAATTTGTCTTAAAAAAACCAAACCAAACAAACACCCCTCCCCACGCACATACGTACCCTACCCCAAAACAAGCAACCCCTGACGTGCTTCTCTAACATATTCTTAAAGACTTTTTGTGACGAGGACTCTGTAGCTCTAGTGCTTCAGTATTCCACACGTTGGATGGGTTCTTCCTGTTATCTAACTTGTATATGTCTGGGTGCAATTTTACTTCTCTACTTGTGAATGACATGAAGAACGGGTTATTTGCTTCCCCTTAACTGCAACCTTTTACAAATTTAAATTGTAACAGTGTATTTCCCTTGCACTTGTCTCTTCTTAGCCTGAAAAGCCAATTCTTGCATATTTCCTTGCGGGTCCTGTTTAATAGATCTGTAGTCCTTTTTCCTGGATTGTTCTGACTTCTCCCTGCTCACTCCATGTCTTTCTGGAAGTGTGCTGCCAGGACAGGGAAGAGTTTTCCCACAGGCACATTAACATGCATACTTGTAAGAGCACAAGGATTACTCTGTGTGCTCTGGTAATGTGCTGGTATTGTACCTTACAGCATGGTATCTGCGTTGTCATAGTGGTATGATGCAGCAGAGTTTTGCTGGGTTGCCACCCTTCTCCTTGAAGGTATGCGGCTGAGTTTTGTTCCTCATCCTGTGTTTATGCAGTCCATCATGTTTTCCTGACTGTGTTACCTTTCACTTGTTCCTGCCAAATTTGATTTTTCCTGATCTTTGTTTAGTACGTTAAAATACTTTTGATCTTACTCCTGCCCTCCAGCACACATGCAGCTTTTGTGTCATCTCCATGCTTAATACTCATGTGGTATTTCTTCATTCAGACAATTAATGAAGGAAAAGAATTGATTTAACAAAATAACAGCTGTCTCTCTTGTTCTGTAGCAGTCTTTGACTTCAGCTACTAAGGTGCAAGTCTTGTGAGACAGGCATTGTTCGTGCTTGATAGAGAAAGGGAGGCAGGGTGTGCAACTAAGTCGCTCAAGATTGTTGAAATGAAAATTGGAGCTAAAATGAACATTGTGAACAGAGGGATTCCTGTACTATCCTTGGACCAGATACCTCTTTCTTGAATAAAAATGGCTTTATGAAGAAGTGTTTAGTACATCAGGTTTGGTGTTTTGTGTTTGGATGTTTGAGGTTTATTTGGGGATTTGGGTTGGTGGGGTTGTGTTGTTTTTTTTTTTCTCCTTCTGTTTCCAAATCAGAGTAGTTTATACGGAAAAGCTGTGGCAGTAGGAGTACCCTGTTCTGTTGTGACACGGCAGCCGGTGCTCACAGGAGGGTGAGGGAATTCCACTTCTCTGGAATAGAAACAACCTGAGAGAACTTCTTGCTGTGGTCCTTGTCTAAAAGTCAGGCTGGTGCACTCTTCATCTGTGTTGTGTTTTGACCTTTTTTTCCTATGTGGGTGACTTGCTGGAGTATTGTGGCATTGTCATGATGAAATCGGCGCTAATCAATTCTGCAAAAGCTTTTCCAAGCTTTGTCTTTTACTGCGGAATGTTGCCGGTTCTCTAAGTTGGAAACTAGAATGTTGTTGTCTCTCTTGTTTCCTTATCCGGCTTGCTGGGTGATGGTACCGTGCTTTTCCCCTGGGACAGCAGGAAATGTTTTCATTCTGAGCGATGCCCTAGCATTTTAGTGCCTAGATCATGTGGCTTCCAGTAACTGTGTCAATTCCATTGTGCCTGAGCAGTGTTTCTTCTTGCATGCATCAGGATGGAATCTGACCGTGTTTTTTTTTCTTGTAGAAGATGTTCCCTATTGAGAAAGAAAAGGATGCTGTGTGCCCTTTATTGCTGATTTAATCTGTTCAGGATTGAAGTGTACCGTCTGTAGTCTTGTGGCAATCTCTTTCTGTCAATTTGGCTTAGCGTAAACTGATGATACCATTGAGAGAAATTAATATCTCATGCCTGTTCTCTTTAAAGAGGGGAGCAATTTTTTTGAGTGGGGGGCCTGGTCTGTGTCTTTAAGCAAAAAATAAACCTAAATTGTTTGCCAAGTGACCCAGTTAAATTTTGTTTCCTAGAAGAAATCTAATGTTTAAAGAAAAAAATCTGGTCTTTGTCTTTTTGGGTTTCCCACTGTTTAGTTTAAAAGTGTTTGGAGGCATGTTTGTTGTCTCTTGGAATTCAGTGTAGGCATCCAAGATCTGCTTCAACAGACTTCATCTTCAGCGGTGCTGGGTGCCCAGAAGATTGAAGAAGAAGAATTAGAGAGGACATGGCTTTCTGGACAGATTGAACACATCCAGAGTTAGTGCTGGATGGGAAGCTCTAGAAAGCCTTGAGCTGAGTGAGTAACTCTGTAAAGCTGGGTCGTCAGTGTCTGTAAAGGTGCAGGTGCTGGTTGTTGAAGGAGCTCTTGTTTGAAGATGAAATGTCTAAAATAGTACCCGACAGCTTAAATCTGCTTGTGAAGGAAAAGTGATAGTTGCTCTTTTGCACAGAATTAATCTCAAGAGGGTTTTTTTATTGCAAATCAGATATTTGAAGAAGAGCAGATAATGCACTGGATGTTAAGCTGTTCACAGACTAGATAGAAGCATGCTCTGTAGGTGGGATATGTGAAAGCTCTTTTGCCTTACGCAGGTCAGGCTGCGTCTGTGTTTAATCCATCAGATCCTAATGGTCCCCTCTTTAATAATTGCTGGTCAGTACTGCATGCTGGAGAAGATCTAAAGATGGAGTTAGTTGTGTTTGGAAAACATCTGCAGTACGTTAGTCAGCAGCCTGTAATGTGGAACCCAAGAAAGCGTTCCTCTGATTGACAAAGTCTTCGGGCTCAGATGGAGCCTGTTTGAGACTTCTGGATGATGTCTGTCTGGTTTGCCCACGTTTTATTTCAAATGTATAACTCCTTTTTGGAGATATTTTGTTTTTATTTTCTAACTTTAGAATGAGGCTTGTTTTTTAAACAGTTTGTACTATTGAAGCATGACTGGATTTTTACAGGTGCAAAGTTGAGAGAGAAGCTCATTCATAAATTGATGTATTTGTAGATAGTGTGTGAGGACTCTTGATATCTTCATGTATAATCCAAGTCACAAAATAACAGGAATTGGTGTTTGCCTGAACATGACTTAGGTAATTCCCGACACAAGTGACCCCTCTAGCTCCAGTGAATGGGTCAGAAAGTCACCAACTGACATAGCAGAACTTACTCTTATGTCGTATAAGCAGGGTTCTTCTTCTTATTCCTGGCTGGTCAAGACTTTTTTCTTCATTTCCTTGTATTTCTATTTTATTCTCACTTGTAAATTGGGTCAGGTACTGTTTTTTTGGGTTGGTTGCTGCTTTTTTGTGTGTGTGGGTGAGGTTTTATTTTGTTTTGTTTTCTGTTTCTGCCAGATAAGATGCAAGTCCCTTATTAGATTGTTATAATGACTATTGATAGGTAATATTTTGTTACCAGTAGTTGTAGGTTGAGGTAGCTGCTGTTTAGCTCTCGCCACTTCATCTGGGAGTTCCTATCTGCTCCTGTTTGGACTTGAGACGTTTCTCTGCAATTCCTGTACTGTTCCAGTAACGACATCCCGCAGCGGGCAGGGAGGGGCTGTCTGGGCTGGAAAGGTCTTGGATTGCACACGCAGAAATGTATTTTTCTGAGAAGTGGGTGGAGGGAGGTGCGGGGAGGACACTGGTGGAGTGCCACCGTCCTTGCCTCCCTCTGAATACTTTTTCTATGACTCACTGGAAATAGTGAGGGAAGGCAGGCCAGCAGGAGAGAAGCAGCTGTTTGCACAGAATTCAGCTCTGAGGCCAGGGTTTTGCTGTTTGGACGGTGGTTTCTGAAGGAATACTGTACGTCATGCGGGAAGAGAGGAGCCCAGAGGAACCAGAGAGAGCAGCTGTCACAAAGCCGTTCCTGACCGCTGGGCACTGCGGAGGGCTGCTTATAACCTTTATTTGCAAGAAATCAACTTAGTTTTGAGGTGTGACAGCTTTGGTGCTGCTGTGCCTTCCCAGCATTTAAACCTTTTTAGCTTCTAATGGTGGACAATCAAGACAGTTAGCTTTGGCAACAGGATGCTTGAATGTGCCTTGAAAAGACTTTTGCCCCTGTGATAACCAAACTCCTGGTGACCATGTGCTTGGTTCTCCTGGAGCTCCTCAGGACTGGTCTTTCTGGCAAGCGTGGCGGGTGTGGCAGGATCACTACCAGCCAGAGCAGCTAAGGTAATTTTTACCCGTTGTTGTCAGTGTGTGCAACAGAGCAAACAGGAACCTCATATTTACTGTTACAGGGGGGGAAAAAGGGATTTTCATGCCAGAATATTAATATGGTGTTGGGTTCAGGGGCATGTTGCCAGGGAGTGTGCATCAATCACAGGGAAAAATCTGGCCTGTGTGACTTGCTAATCCTGTGCTCCTCTGTATCTTTGAGCTGACAATGTCTGTGGGTAACGAGAACGTTCTGGGACCTTTCAGCTGTGGGCAGCAGTTGTTTTCCTGGCTCTTCATTTGGGAGGCTTTTCTTTTCTTACATAAACTGTACCGAAATGCGTTTCGATTTCCACCTGCTGCCATAGAAGAGAACACTCCTGATGTGATAAATTTATTTTATTTTGTTGCTGC
Organism: Syrrhaptes paradoxus; assembly: GCA_013400615.1. Taxonomy (NCBI): domain Eukaryota; kingdom Metazoa; phylum Chordata; class Aves; order Pterocliformes; family Pteroclidae; genus Syrrhaptes; species Syrrhaptes paradoxus. The sequence goes on along the minus strand of VZTO01017368.1, from coordinate 54,771 downwards.
CTTTCTGAGAGATCTTTCATCTTCTTGATTCCTCGATTTATTCAGACTTGGCAGAAGGAATTACTTTAGAGAGAAGTTTTTGTTGGGGGTTTTTCGTGGCTGTGTGATGCCCTTGCTCAGGTGAGCTGGATGTGTGCCAAGCCTGCGACTGTGACTGAAGTAAAAATGTTTGAGATTCGAATGTAGAGGCAATGCTGTCCTGGAGTGTGAGCTCCCTCTTCTTTCAATAAAATGAACAGTATGATTTGTCCAACGCGTGCCATACCTGTGGTGGTGTCTGTACTGAGCAGGGCAAAAGCCTCCAAGCCGTAGCTTTGTACATGCCTTCAGGTGGCTCAGGCAGACCCTGTTGTGGGGGAAATACAAGTGCTGCCCTTTTGCTCTGGCCACTTCATCTGCTGTGATGCTGCGGTGGCCGTGCTCACTTTCCTTGGCACTCCTGCGAGGAACAGCAATAGAGGGGCTGGAGGAAGGTGAATGGAAGCGTCAGGATGTGAAGGCACCACATCAGCAGGGACGGGGCTGTTGTAACGGCCGGTGTTTGAAATGCCCGGCTGGAGACCCCAGCCTGTTTGCATTCAGTTTCACGGGACCCCCTGTGGAGGCAGAGCACAGCGGACAGATCGTGGTGACGCACGGGGGTGGCACGGGACAGCGATGGGCATTGCTGTCAGCTACAGAAGGTACGAAAGGGCCTGTCTGAAACCTGTAAAATCTGCATGCGGCTGCCCACCGAGGAGGAGCCCAAGAGATAAGAGCAGAACTTGACAGGGGGTGTCCCTCGCCCTCCGGGTCCGGATCCTGGACCTCCTGATGCTGGCGTTGGGCCAGGTGTAATGCCCTGGGTGGGCGGCTGGGATGTTCTTCTCCTGCTTGCCTGGTTGCTGGCAGGCTGCTTGGGCATCAAATGCTTGCTGGTGCTTGCGAGATTGAGTGAAACCTGGTTTGTTTTCAGTTTTTGGCAAATGCAATCAGCTCCCCACTTCTCTGAGGTCTGGTGTGTTTTGCTGTGTTGCTGGTGCAAGGGTGTAACTGCATTTCCTGATTTGCTGCGCTGCAGGTTCAATAGATGCTGGCTTTAGACCTAAGTGAATGCAAGAACTTTTTATTTTCTGGGGCAGGTGGCAGATTTACGTTTCTATTTCAGCTTGTGAGATTTCTCAAAGCTATTTGAGTTGAAATTGAAATTAAGAATGCTGCTTTTGATAGTGAACTAGAGAAGAGAATTATAAACCAGTGGGCAGTCAAAGTGTGTTTTAGGAAATAGATCTTGCTCAATAGAATATTTCAAATTACATTTCTGATTGTTTTGTGGTAATTACAGGTGTAATTTCAATAGCTGTGAAGGTACTTGACTTCATCCGTCGCGCTGATTTGAGTGAGGCTCTGGGTGTTTACAGGTGCGATTTCATGTTTGCCTGCCTCGGGAGACTTTAAGGGGCTGATGAACACCGTTCTCTCCTGGTGATGGTCTCGTTTCCCAGGGTGTCAGTTGTTGCACCCCTGCGGAAGCCAGCGTGCTTCCCCCCTCCCCGTGGGTTTGGATGTGTTCTTTGCAGAGTGGAGAAATGTCATTGTTGGTGTCTTCCTGTGGCTTGGACACCTGCTGCTGGGAAGGGGCTGGTGTTCCTCAGGCTCCTGCGCACCCTGTGTCGCTGTCGGGCAGAAGACGATAACGTTTGAAATTCTGCGTGTCAGTGCAGGGTGCGGGACGGGAGGGGGGAAAGCCAGCGACATGTTCCGCACAGACTGACCCCGAGGGCGAGCGGACCCGTGGGGGGCGAGGGAAGGGTTGTTCTGAGCGGAATGCTCGGTATTCCTTGTGGGATGTAATTTGTCTTTTCTTGTACCATGAACTGAATGGCTGGTAGCAGTGTTCCCTGGCTGGGTTCCAGCTTCTTCTGGCGTTACACTGTGACCGCTGAACCCCTTTGACAGAGGGCTCTGTCCTCTTCTCCCTGCAGTTTTCCTACCACCTACCAGGTTCTTGCCAAATTTTCCTGTTACAGCAGCTGCATGGGTGTTATTGCAACCTCTGCTGCTAGAGGAAGATGGCATCATTCACTGCGTGTCAGAAATCCTTTGAAAGAAACTCCTCTCCGCTAAAATAAAAGTCCTTTTTGATACAGGGACAGGTATGTTGTGTTACAGGTCTTTGTTCTTCAAAATGGGGGTATCCAGGAATTGTGAAACTGGCAATTAAGTGGCAGAAAATGAAGCATATAAACATTTTGGGGTCTTTGCTCCTGCAGTCTGGTTTTCATTTTGGCTTTGGTAGATCAGGTGCAAATTTTCCATTTATTTTTCTTGTGGACAAAACTGTTATCTTACCTTTCACTTGCCTCTAAGCTGCTGAATGGAGAAGAGAGAAAATTCTTCAGTCTTTCCCCAGGCACTCCTTTAAAGTATTAAAAAAAAAAGCCTGTACATCAGCAATTCATGCTGTGATTTTTTTTTTTTTTAACCCAGACCAGACAATTTTGCATGAGTTTTGCATCAGTGTTATGACATTTGATGGAGTTAGGCCATAAAGACATCCAGTGTTGATTTTTTTGAGGCTCTGGGTCAGCCAGCGTCTAGGTGGATCGTTCTAATGGATTAAATTTTCTGTATGTTTTCCAATAAGAGTTTTTCCTGTTTCAGCGTCTAGCTGTTGTTTCTTGTCTTTGGTTGAGACTCCTGCTCTTGCAGATATTCTATTTATACTGGTACTATGGGTGCTGATTAAGAGTGATTAAATATTCCCTAATAGCCAGTTTGCTGACCTGGCAGAAATCATCTGTTCTCCTCCTTGGGATAGAGGGTGAGGATATTCTCTGTCGGGCGACTGGGCGCAATCTGTTTGCTGAGACACATGGCCTCCAGAATACAAGGGAAGCGGCTGGAATCTGTTGCTGCAGCCAGAGAGAGAGATTTATTTTTTGTAGGTGTGGCCTGATATTGCCACTTTTTTCTCCGTGCAGTTTTCAGTGTATCACCCTGGAAGATTTTCAGTATGTCCATTCAAATTCACCTTTTCTTTTCTCTTCCATTTAACCTTGGGTGTTGTGAGATTTGAAGAAACTAAGTGTGAGATGCACATTTTGTCTGCATACGGATATAGCAACAGGCAGCGGGTGAGTAGCCGCCGGATTACTTCAATTGGAGATCCAACGTTACCTGTGCAGTCACGTGGTGAAATCTGATTTGATTCTGGGTTAAAAATTACCTTTTTTGTGCTGGTGAGAGGGAGGGAGCATAGTGGAAACTGATGGAGCGGCAAAAAATAATTCAGGGTTTCTGTGGAAAGCCTGTTGACGGCGTTTTGTTCTCATGCCCAAAGGGAGCCCAGGCTGCTGCCCCTCTGCCCCCGGCCCCATGAGACCTGGGAAATGCTTTCCTCTTGTTCGTCTGGAAATTCCGCATTTATTTCTCCCTTCTAAGGATGGCAGGTGTTAATTTAATATTAATATGTAAGCTTTTAAATGTGAAAGGCACTGCACTCTGCTTTGTGGACACCGCTGTGTCCGCTGGCCCAGCAGATAGTGGAGCAATGCTGCGCCCAGGGGGAGGAGGTTGCATGCAGATTGCCCTGGTTTGCAGTTATTTTAACTCCCACTTAGGAACCTGTTGGAACAGGTATGAGTACATTGAGACAGCTTTATGTTCTAATTATGGGCTAATTATCTCACTTTATGGAGATGCTGGAACAGAGCTGGCTGCCTCCATGTCCTTGGGTACGGCATTACCCGGCGCGCTCACAGGTCCCTTCTGCTTGCGCTTTAGGTCTCCCTAGGTGGAGCAAAGTGGGTGGGGTTTTTTGTTGCCCCTGTAAAGTTCTTGGGAGGGTGTTATGAACCCTGTTACTAGCACTGGGACTCTTCCAGGGTCTGTGTCCCCTCGGGAGTCTTTGGCTGTGATGGTCCGAGGCGTGCCAGTGACAGCCCAGAGGGCTCCTGCCCCACTCAGAGGGAATGGGGAGAAGGGTTGCTCCTGGGGGTGGGGAAGAGTTGGGCTACATAGAATCATAGAATGGTTTGGGTTGGAAAGGACCTTAAAGATCATCAAGTGCCAACCCCCCTGCCATGGGCAGGGACACCCTCCACTGGACCAGGTTGTACATCTCCAGAGGTCCCTTCCAGCCTCAAAGGTTGTGTGAAGGATGGGTTGAAGCAGCACAGGAAATGCAGCCACGTGG
>VZTO01017368.1:0-50563 GCA_013400615.1 Syrrhaptes paradoxus | reverse complement strand
CATAGTGGAAACTGATGGAGCGGCAAAAAATAATTCAGGGTTTCTGTGGAAAGCCTGTTGACGGCGTTTTGTTCTCACGCCCAAAGGGAGCCCAGGCTGCTGCCCCTCTGCCCTCGGCCCCATGAGACCTGGGAAATGCTTTCCTCTTGTTCGTCTGGAAATTCCGCATTTATTTCTCCCTTCTAAGGATGGCAGGTGTTAATTTAATATTAATATGTAAGCTTTTAAATGTGAAAGGCACTGCACTCTGCTTTGTGGACACCGCTGTGTCCGCTGGCCCAGCAGATAGTGGAGCAATGCTGCGCCCAGGGGGAGGAGGTTGCATGCAGATTGCCCTGGTTTGCAGTTATTTTAACTCCCACTTAGGAACCTGTTGGAACAGGTATGAGTACATTGAGACAGCTTTATGTTCTAATTATGGGCTAATTATCTCACTTTATGGAGATGCTGGAACAGAGCTGGCTGCCTCCATGTCCTTGGGTACGGCATTACCCGGCGCGCTCACAGGTCCCTTCTGCTTGCGCTTTAGGTCTCCCTAGGTGGAGCAAAGTGGGTGGGGTTTTTTGTTGCCCCTGTAAAGTTCTTGGGAGGGTGTTATGAACCCTGTTACTAGCACTGGGACTCTTCCAGGGTCTGTGTCCCCTCGGGAGTCTTTGGCTGTGATGGTCTGAGGCGTGCCAGTGACAGCCCAGAGGGCTCCTGCCCCACTCAGAGGGAATGGGGAGAAGGGTTGCTCCTGGGGGTGGGGAAGAGTTGGGCTACATAGAATCATAGAATGGTTTGGGTTGGAAAGGACCTTAAAGATCATCAAGTGCCAACCCCCCTGCCATGGGCAGGGACACCCTCCACTGGACCAGGTTGTACATCTCCAGAGGTCCCTTCCAGCCTCAAAGGTTGTGTGAAGGATGGGCTGAAGCAGCACAGGAAATGCAGCCACGTGGGACGGGGGCAGAGTGTCATCTGAACAATCATGTTTGACTTGGTTTACAGTATCTTTTGGATAATGGTCCAGAATTTCTAAACTTACGTCCTGTTTTCTCTGTCACTCATTCATTTGCTGTCTGCATTTGCTGTCCACAAAACAACTAAGCTTTTTGAGAGGAAAGCAGCAAAGCCCAGGAAAATATTAGTTTGCAGAAGAATGCTTTCTTTTTGTAGCTTATATACAGAGGTCAGCCAGGTGTTCCCAGGAATCTTTTCTTCCTGGTAAACACTACTTCTTGTTGCTTTTCCAGGCTCCCTGTCCCCTGTGGGTTGCAAGCCTCCCTTTTCCTGGGCTCAGGCTGCACTCCACAGTGTAGCTGTGTCCCGTTTGGGGTTTACCGTGCTCTCCCAGTTTAACTGTCTACGATCCACTGTTCTTCATTTCCCCTAGAGGCTTCTTTGAGAACATTCTGTTCCAAGAAGTGGCAAGCAGCTTGATTTTTAATCCCTTTAGAGAGTGTTTGCATTCCTGTTTATAAAATTAACTTGAGGAAATACGACAGTCTGCGCCACAAAACACTGTATTTATGTCACATTAGAAAGGAAAATGTGGTACCAAGTCTCTTACTGTAGTGAGGCTGTTGAGAAGCTTGCAGGAAAGCGAATGCTTTCCAGGCTAAACTAGGCTGAAATTAGCAACTTCCTATATATAGCTTTTCCACTTCAAAATTGTTTCTGTTGAAGTGCGCTGTGCCTGAAGCACTGTGTAAGGTCCATGAGACTTTCTGAGGTTACTGACACTGTTTTCGCTTGGACTGGAGGGACTGAGCTTCCTGTGCCTTGTGGAAACCTCTCTAGTGTGGGGTATTTTGGTTTACATGTTATCTGGAACTCTTCCGACGTGCAGCCCCTGCCATCTGACTGTGTGTGTCCTGGGCTGGAGAGCTCTGCGCTCCCGTCCCTGGTCCCTGTACTGCACGCGGTCGGTGAGCTGCTGGCGGTGAGGAGCTCAGCTCCTGTCAGAACTTGCTGAACTGGTTTGCTCTCTGCTACTCGCACTTTGACTCAGTTCCTTACTCCCTCAACATGTCCTTCGGGTTGTATTTGTTTTCTGTACCTTACAGGCGTTGCATGAACAATCTTCCTATTGTTCCCCGAGTTAGAAGGCGAGGAGCCCAAAGACGAGGGGAGAGGGAACGTGCTGCACACTGTCTCGTGCTTGGTGGCTGACGGGTGACTTTCTCGTGTGTGAACAGAGGGCCCAAGGGAGGGCCACAAAGGTGATCAGCCTGCTGGAGAAGCTGCCCTGTGAGGAAACATTGAGGAGTTAGGTCTGTTCACCACGGAGGAGAGACAGCTCAGGAGAGGGAACCTCGTCACAGTTTTCCCGTGCTTGAAGGGCGGCTGCAAAGAGGACAGCAGCTCTCCTGTCACTGGGAGCCACGTGGAGAGGACGAGGGGCAATGGGTGCAAGTTGCACCGGGACAGGGTTTGTCTTTATACAAGAAATAAATTTTTTGCAGTGAGAACAATCAGCCGCCGTAGCAGCCTCCTCAGGGACGTGGCAGAGTCCCCGTCACTGGAGGTTTTCGCGGGGCGATGGACAGAGTGCTGGATAATCTCATCTCTGCTCCCTTTCCCGCGGGAGGCTGGACCGGGTGATCTTCTGGGGTCCCTTTCACCTCGGGCTGCTCTGTGATTCTGTGGATAGACCAGGCGGCGATACTAATCATCGCTTCCAGTCAGGCAGGTGCTATCAAAGGGAACATCAGTCAGTCCTCTGGCTTCTCGCAGCTTTTTAGGAAAGTGATGGAACCCGCAGTGGGTGTGTCAGACGTGAAATGTCATTTTTATGTACCTGTCCAGATAGCGTTCTAGGTGCTTCTGCAGAATATGAAAGGACATGTCCTGATTTCTGCAGGGTATCCACCCTTTTGGGGATGGGGGAATTTCTCTCCCTCCGTGCCCCCGTGTAGCATTGCAGCGTCCCGTCTCAAGGAACGCTCTCCAGCAGCGCCGGGGCCGTCGGGTCGGTGTGGTTTGTCTCAGCCTTCCACCAGCTCCTCCTTTGCTGTTTCTGCACACAGAGCCTGTGCAATCTGGGCACTCAGAGCAGAGGCTGCAGCGGTCATGTTGTACATTTTATGAAGGTTTTTGTGAGACGTTAATTAGGAAATTTATTCTAGTTTTGAGGGTTGGGAAAGACTAGAAGTGAGCGAGGCGGCCAGAGACGAGGAGCCAGCAGAAGCTGGAAGAATCTGGTGTGTTGCCTGTTTCCTGCAGAAAACCACTCCCTGTTGTGGGAGGGCTGTCAGCAGGAACATAAAACTGTTTCTTGCTGTTGTTGGTTTTGTGAGTGCTGCTTCCTGAGAACTGCGTAGTTTCCCTTTTCTCTTCCCCCTCCTTGCAGGCCCTCCTGAAATCTCCGCCGCTGTGTCTGTTGGAGACTTCTGGTCGCTGACCCGTGATTCCTGTGGCAACCTCACTGAAAAGCTTCGTGGCACCTTTTTCTCGCTTGTGTTAGCTTTTCAAAGGTGTCACCTCTGCCGCTTGGAGATGTAGAGAAGCCAAGTGTGAGGAAAAGGCTTTCCTGGGCAAAGGGTGTTGGAATCGAGTAGTTTGTATGCACATCGAAGGATCAGAGCTGAGGTCTGGGGCTGCAGCAGCGGCTGACTGCGGGTACTTCGTGATGGGCAGCTGTGAGTGAGCAGTTAGTGAGTTTTTTCTTTTGAAATAGCTTCTCATTTTTCTGTGTTACCCAGAGAAGAATGCAGATGCCGAAAGGAATCTGAATAAGCAAAGACACAGCGGGAAATCAAGCTGTTTGTAAAACCTCTGTTGCGTCGTGAGTATTCTGTGATCAGTGAGGCTGTAAGCGTAACTGCTGCAGAATCCACAAACAGGAAAACGGGACCAGGGATCAGATCTTTAAAAAAACCTCAAACAGAAGTGCAAGAGGGATGAATTAAAAGTCTGAGGACTTTATGCTGTATTTGCTCTACAGTAGGTTTTTGGGTGCTCTTGGGTGTAGGCATTGGGATCCCTACAGGTAGTCTCAACTTGTGTTAAGAGAAAAGGACATCTGGGGGTTAGCGGCAGCTCAACCAAATGGATGTGTTTGAAGCAAATACAGCATTGGAGCAAAGAACAAAGCAGTAGTGTTATGCCTTTTTTGTCATTCTAAGAACTCTGTCTTGTTTATCTTAAAAGGCAGAGGGCTGCTTTTTGTAGTCTGAGAACACACTGTACGCTGACATTGCAACTAGAGAGCGATGGAGCAGTAATAGGCTCAAACGTGAGAACTTGGCGGGCGTTCTGTCCGAGCAGTGAAGATGTAGGTGTACCTGCAGTGTGTGTTTTAGGAAGCACTCTGTGTGTGTTAGCAGGACGTGGTCATGGAGGAGCTGTGGTGGAACAACAGACGAGTTCTGTGGTAGGTTAAAAAAAGCACACCCCAGAGATAGGTGAAACTGAATACAGACACGACAGCGAAGAAGATTGTCTCACACTGCGTATCTGCACTTGTCAAAGCTTTCTTTCCTTTNGTCCCTGTACTGCACGCGGTCGGTGAGCTGCTGGCGGTGAGGAGCTCAGCTCCTGTCAGAACTTGCTGAACTGGTTTGCTCTCTGCTACTCGCACTTTGACTCAGTTCCTTACTCCCTCAACATGTCCTTCGGGTTGTATTTGTTTTCTGTACCTTACAGGCGTTGCATGAACAATCTTCCTATTGTTCCCCGAGTTAGAAGGCGAGGAGCCCAAAGACGAGGGGAGAGGGAACGTGCTGCACACTGTCTCGTGCTTGGTGGCTGACGGGTGACTTTCTCGTGTGTGAACAGAGGGCCCAAGGGAGGGCCACAAAGGTGATCAGCCTGCTGGAGAAGCTGCCCTGTGAGGAAACATTGAGGAGTTAGGTCTGTTCACCACGGAGGAGAGACAGCTCAGGAGAGGGAACCTCGTCACAGTTTTCCCGTGCTTGAAGGGCGGCTGCAAAGAGGACAGCAGCTCTCCTGTCACTGGGAGCCACGTGGAGAGGACGAGGGGCAATGGGTGCAAGTTGCACCGGGACAGGGTTTGTCTTTATACAAGAAATAAATTTTTTGCAGTGAGAACAATCAGCCGCCGTAGCAGCCTCCTCAGGGACGTGGCAGAGTCCCCGTCACTGGAGGTTTTCGCGGGGCGATGGACAGAGCGCTGGATAATCTCATCTCTGCTCCCTTTCCCGCGGGAGGCTGGACCGGGTGATCTTCTGGGGTCCCTTTCACCTCGGGCTGCTCTGTGATTCTGTGGATAGACCAGGCGGCGATACTAATCATCGCTTCCAGTCAGGCAGGTGCTATCAAAGGGAACATCAGTCAGTCCTCTGGCTTCTCGCAGCTTTTTAGGAAAGTGATGGAACCCGCAGTGGGTGTGTCAGACGTGAAATGTCATTTTTATGTACCTGTCCAGATAGCGTTCTAGGTGCTTCTGCAGAATATGAAAGGACATGTCCTGATTTCTGCAGGGTATCCACTCTTTTGGGGATGGGGGATTTTCTCTCCCTCCGTGCCCCCGTGTAGCATTGCAGCGTCCCGTCTCAAGGAACGCTCTCCAGCAGCGCCGGGGCCGTCGGGTCGGTGTGGTTTGTCTCAGCCTTCCACCAGCTCCTCCTTTGCTGTTTCTGCACACAGAGCCTGTGCAATCTGGGCACTCAGAGCAGAGGCTGCAGCGGTCATGTTGTACATTTTATGAAGGTTTTTGTGAGACGTTAATTAGGAAATTTATTCTAGTTTTGAGGGTTGGGAAAGACTAGAAGTGAGCGAGGCGGCCAGAGACGAGGAGCCAGCAGAAGCTGGAAGAATCTGGTGTGTTGCCTGTTTCCTGCAGAAAACCACTCCCTGTTGTGGGAGGGCTGTCAGCAGGAACATAAAACTGTTTCTTGCTGTTGTTGGTTTTGTGAGTGCTGCTTCCTGAGAACTGCGTAGTTTCCCTTTTCTCTTCCCCCTCCTTGCAGGCCCTCCTGAAATCTCCGCCGCTGTGTCTGTTGGAGACTTCTGGTCGCTGACCCGTGATTCCTGTGGCAACCTCACTGAAAAGCTTCGTGGCACCTTTTTCTCGCTTGTGTTAGCTTTTCAAAGGTGTCACCTCTGCCGCTTGGAGATGTAGAGAAGCCAAGTGTGAGGAAAAGGCTTTCCTGGGCAAAGGGTGTTGGAATCGAGTAGTTTGTATGCACATCGAAGGATCAGAGCTGAGGTCTGGGGCTGCAGCAGCGGCTGACTGCGGGTACTTCGTGATGGGCAGCTGTGAGTGAGCAGTTAGTGAGTTTTTTCTTTTGAAATAGCTTCTCATTTTTCTGTGTTACCCAGAGAAGAATGCAGATGCCGAAAGGAATCTGAATAAGCAAAGACACAGCGGGAAATCAAGCTGTTTGTAAAACCTCTGTTGCGTCGTGAGTATTCTGTGATCAGTGAGGCTGTAAGCGTAACTGCTGCAGAATCCACAAACAGGAAAACGGGACCAGGGATCAGATCTTTAAAAAAACCTCAGACAGAAGTGCAAGAGGGATGAATTAAAAGTCTGAGGACTTTATGCTGTATTTGCTCTACAGTAGGTTTTTGGGTGCTCTTGGGTGTAGGCATTGGGATCCCTACAGGTAGTCTCAACTTGTGTTAAGAGAAAAGGATATCTGGGGGTTAGCGGCAGCTCAACCGAATGGATGTGTTTGAAGCAAATACAGCATTGGAGCAAAGAACAAAGCGATAGTGTTATGCCTTTTTTGTCATTCTAAGAACTCTGTCTTGTTTATCTTAAAAGGCAGAGGGCTGCTTTTTGTAGTCTGAGAACACACTGTACGCTGACATTGCAACTAGAGAGCGATGGAGCAGTAATAGGCTCAAACGTGAGAACTTGGCGGGCGTTCTGTCCGAGCAGTGAAGATGTAGGTGTACCTGCAGTGTGTGTTTTAGGAAGCACTCTGTGTGTGTTAGCAGGACGTGGTCATGGAGGAGCTGTGGTGGAACAACAGACGAGTTCTGTGGTAGGTTAAAAAAAGCACACCCCAGAGATAGGTGAAACTGAATACAGACACGACAGCGAAGAAGATTGTCTCACACTGCGTATCTGCACTTGTCAAAGCTTTCTTTCCTTTGACTGGTAAATATTGCAGCCTGACAGATTTTTTTTTTTCATTTTCCCTAACAACTGCTTGTCTTCTGTAATTAGAAATGCAGCTTACTGCCTTCTCAGGAGAGGTGAAAAACTGCCCGTGGTGAGTTTGAAAGCATCTCATCTCCGTCATGTACTGCTACAGCGTTCTGTATTTGAGATCAAGAGTAAAATGTGCAAAAGTATCCCCAAAATACAAATTACATTTTATATTTATAATACTTATTTTCTAAATTACTATAAACAAATCATGATGTATTATTTTCTTGTTAAGGTCAGAAAGAAGGGTCACTTATTCTGTCATCATCTCGGATATTGCAGGTTAAGTGATTTTCAGCGTTTTCCATTGAGCCTTGCGTGCTGGGCTGAAAATTGATGGTTCAGAAGCTGGTTCATGTGTCGTTCATACGCTCCTGCCTTAGGTTTCGTGCTGTTTATCAGAAGAGGTGGATCAGCTGATGTCAGGGGCGACAGTTCCAGCCATCTGATTTCAGTCTGGTACCCAGGGACTGTCAGAGCACCAAGCAGCTTCTCGGACTTTTTTCAACAAACTGAGTGCACCGCATTGTTCAGCCTTCTCACTGCAAAGTATTATCTTAGCTAATCAAAAACTTCTTTCCTGTCTTATTCCTGCTTTCCAGTTGGGAAAAATGCAGACCACAGTGACAAGGTTATTCTCATCAGTGTCACAAACAAAAAATAGTAGTGCCTGACTTACTGTTCCCCTCTGTATACCCCCCACAGTTACGTTAGGTCTTACAGCTTTAAACTTTGAATTTGTTATCTCTGCTGTACTCATTATGCATTTTTCAGTGTCACAGTTGTCTTTTTGGATGCAACCCCCAGTCTGCAGATAACCTAGATAAATGACCTAATATCTGTCAATGTCTGAAGCCTAGGTTATTCGAACGGTCCTGTTCTTACTCCAGCTGTGCCCACCTGGGTGCTAGCTGTAGGTAGTGTTGGTGTTATCCTCTAATTCTCTAGTTTTGTCGGACTCGGTTTTCATGTTTGCTTCCTGGAAAACTGAAAGAGGGGGGCATAGCATGCATCTGTGCCAAAATGAGTTAGAAACAGTGCCGCTCAATGAATCCCTATGAAGGTACTGCTTGGAGATGTCCGTTTTTGGTAGAGAGGAACTATTTTTTGCGTGTATGTACAGTACTTGATTTTAATCGGAGTAGTATGACGCGTGAAGCGTCATACCTCGCAGACATGAAATGTCGGCAGTTTTAGCTCGTCGACAGAGCCGTGTAGTTTTCCCAGGTGTGTTTTACAGGACTGATTTCTGTGAAATTGTGTTAATTTACTACAGTTATTAATTTAATCTCTTATTGCTTGCCTCCAGTACAGTGTTTTCCTGTACTGAATTAATTGGAACTAAGTAGTTTATGTGTGCATCTGAAACAGTATTTAGATTATTAAAACTCTGTTCCTTGGGTTCAGGCAGGATCCTCTACTTGCCTGTCTTTAAGATCCGTCCCAGTACTGTGGACTCATCATCTCTGTGAGCCAAATTATTAACCTTCCCTGTCTTCCACTGCCAGCTCTGGTTTGTAATGCGGACTGCTGATGTTCTGGACCACTGCTGTCTTGAAAGCCACTCCTCTGTCATCTGTATTGATCCAGGGCTCATCTGTCCTGTGGGGCCTTTAGAGTTGAGCTGCAAGTGAGGCGTGACCTCAGGAAGATGCTTTAGGAAGTGGCCGGTGGCTGCGCAGCTCCCTTTTTCGGAGAACAGAGCGGCCAGGGAGCGTGTCGTCCTGGGAAGAACGGCGTCGCCGAGCTCGCAGCGTGCAGCCTCTGGCAGCTCTGCACAGGGGAAGCACCAAGGTGCACCTCTGTTTGAGAACAGTCACTTTTCAGATCTGTTGCTGTTGTAATCTTTGTTTTTGTCATGAGATCCGTGACACCATTAAATGAGATGGAAGGAAACCAGATAAGGGAAAATTACGAGGAGAGAACTGGCTGTTCCAGTTTTGGTTTTGTTTTTTTTTTTTCCCCCCTGTTTTTGAAATGTACAATAGGGTGGGAGAAAATATGTATGTCAGGAAGGTAGACTTGATGACAATGTTGGAGGGCCTCTCTATGAGATCAACTAAAAGAGCTTGAAGTGGTACAAAGTCATGAAATAACTATAGGAGATAGTTAATGACAGTGAAGAAACGCTTGTGAGATAAACCTGTACTCAAGGGGAAGATTTGAGTTAGTTAAAAGGATGGGTTGGACACTGTGTCTAGACCAGCACCAGCTCCATCATGGGCTGAAGGAGAAACATGATGGTGAAACTCTGGCTGCTGGACTCCCTATTTCTCTGAAGGGTGACGGACTAGCATTTTACTGATGTAGGTGGTGTGGTAGTGCTATATCCACCTTCAGCCCCTAATGCCCAGTAAATAGCGTGCTAGAACATGACAGCAGCCGCCACGTGAAACTTGCTTAGCGTGGGCTTGTGTTCACAAATCAGAAATACACTGACATGACCAACTTTGCTCTTCTTCTGCCTCCAGATGGATGGAGGCCTGTCTGAATGAGGAGCTGCCTCCCACAACAGAGCTGGAAGAAGGACTGAGGAACGGAGTCTACCTGGCCAAACTCGGAAACTTCTTCTCCCCTAAAGTGGTTTCTGTGAAGAAAATCTATGATAGGGAACAGACCAGATATAAGGTGAGAGCTGTTGGCCGCACATACTGCGTTAGGTAGACATCCAAAATAGGAAAACGTGCACACGGAGGTACTGTGAGCAGTTAAGCAGAAAGTTAGTTTATATTAGTATTGCCTGAGAAACTCCACCCTCACCCCAGAACATTGGTTAAGTGAGGGAGGACGGACTCAGCCTTGTGTCTGAGCTTGCGCTCGTGTTAAAGAACTTGTCGTAAACTGTCAACGCAATCTTATATAGGAGAATCCTGACTTGTTTTCTGTGAGATTGCTGTTTTTACTATCCATCTTAATGAACCTCCCGGCTGTTCTTGGCAGCTGCGATTATTTTGTTCCTCACTGCCCTCCCCCTTGTTCCTGCCCATTTTTATTTCAGGCAACTGGTCTCCACTTCCGGCACACGGATAATGTAATCCAGTGGCTGAATGCCATGGCTGAGATTGGTCTCCCCAAGGTAATTTCTGTGTTGTATGTGCAGATAAATAAATAATCTCAGAAGATCTCTACATTCAGAGGAAGCATTTGCAGTTGCACAAAAATCAGCAGATTTCATCTAATTAATTCTTCATTTTCTAGATTTGCATCCCTATAGAAATTCTCTCCTAAAACTTGATGAAAGATTTAATTCTACTATGTGTGTGAGAATGATTACGAGCAAAATAGTTGCTCCTGCTATACCACATCCTTAATATCACTAATCTTGCATAACATCTGCATGACTACTTTCGCCAAAGCCCTCGCTAATACCTCGTGACCTGGTATCTTGGTGGGCACACAAAAGAAAGGATGTACTCATCCATGTGTGTAGAACATGGGCATAAAAAGGGGAGCCCTGGATTGGGTGGTAGAAACAAAAGGAAAGATTGGTGCCTCAAGGAGGAGAGGTGTTGGACCAGGGCAGAGAGGCTCAGAGGGTTTTGTTCTGTGGGCTGCTTTGTTAGTGTAGTGCAGAAGAAATGGGCTTCCCCCATCTATGCGATTTGGCTATGTAGAGTGAATATTATTCAGACTGCTAACTTTGTTTTGCCTTTAGATATTTTACCCAGAAACTACAGATATCTATGATCGCAAGAACATGCCACGCTGTATCTATTGTATCCATGCACTCAGGTAAGGCACGCGAGGCAGACGTCTAATTGCTTCTGAAATCTTTCTGCAAAGCTGAAAGGGGAGAGGGGAGAGAGCTGAACTGAAAGCTGGACAAGGACAATTTTTCTAGCAGAACAATCTTACCAGGTCAGAGCAAAGATCCACGAAGCCAGTGTTTTGCCTTAGGCAGTGGCCAAATCAGATGCTGAAGGAGAAAGAACCAATCAAGTATCTTGTGATTATTACCTTCCCACCCCCGTTCTCACCCTCCCTCTCTACTGTCTGAGGCAGAGCAAATCATTTTGGGGCTTGAAAGAAAGCCTGAAGCCCTAAAAGGTGTTTATGAGAAAGGAAAATATTAGTTTATCTAGGGATCAGTCAGATCAGCGAATGAAAGCCAGTCTGTCTGCAGCACTGTACTGCAGCGTGTGTGTCTTGATGACCACAGCAAGGGATCCAGCAGGAGCTATTGTCGAAAGGTCTCTTTAAATCTAAAATCTCACATAGACTGGGTAGGATAATCCCAGTTCTTGGGAAAACTGGGAGCATTCATTTGTTGATGCTTTCCTCTTCAATTTGACAGCATGTTGCATGCGCTTTTGATTTATTTTTGGTCCCTCCCCTCCCGGCTAGCTGGTTTGGTGTGGCTTTTGGAACATGCTGAGATTTTTATTTAAGAAGGATTCCTTTTGTAGAATTTACTAGGCAATTGAATGCTGGATTGTGTACATTTGAGTCTTTGTCTCTTGCTGGCTCCATTTCCCTTCTCAAGAAAGGCTTCTTTGCTCTCTGGTCTGTTGCCAGTGTGAAATCCGTAGAGATGGATTGCGTTTATCTGAATGTTATCCGATATTTCAGATTGCTGTAGATGAAATTATTTATAGAAGTGAGCACGATCCCAATTTTAGATCTAAAATGAGTTATCTCTGTAGAATAAGTGATTTGGAGTTTATGGGGCAGCGAGGAGTAGACCTGTGGCGGGATACACGGCCACTGTGAGGACCAGAGCTCCTTGTTGCTCAGGTGATGGCAGACTTCCTCCCTCTCTGGCAGCCTTGTGGTAGCTACTGCATCTCCTTTGTGCCAGGAGCTGGCTGCCATATGTTGTTGTTACCTGTTTTTTGGAATATTCTGGCTGTCCCGTCCCCGTCCCCCCCAGCAGTCTGAAGTATGGACAATTACCGAGCTTCCCAAGCAACGTAAGTTAGCTGTTGCTGTACTTTTTCTAGATCATATATTAGGAAAAGAAAATTAATTCAGGGAGAAAAATTCATAGATACAAACAGTCCCAGTAGTTAAGGCTGTAAAAGTTATAATCTTTCATCTGATAATGCCTTTTCCATACTATATAAATATGGAAAAGGGTGTTTTTATAAAAACTTGTTCTTTTTTCAGGCTTAGTGCTGAAGTGTATTCCAGTTGAGAAATTAAGATCTAGAATGCAGTTTTGTTGACAGCCCATAGGTCAGAAATGTTCCTGCCTGGTGTTTGTGTTTTGTTTTGTAAACAAATCTGCTTGGATTTATAAAGGCCGGAGAGTTAGATTTGACATGTTCAGGTCACATGCAAAGGTGGAATGCTTGCCCTCTATTTTCCAATCCCATTGAAACTGCGTTTACTGGAGGAATGGATATTTACTGTATTAATAGTTTCTTTTTAGTGTCCCTGTATAATCAGATATTCTAATACAGGGTGCATTTCCGTCATCTGTGCTGAGCTGGCACGACAGACAAAAAGGAGAGGAGTTGATTCTCTTTCCTCAGTCGCATTGGTCCTTAGATGTATGGATTCATCCCTCTGTAGCAGTTTCATTCCCGTTGGGCTCCAGATGAACCCATGAACACTGCTTCAGGGAGCCAGGTCACTTAGTGGATGCTTCCCCTGCACAGCACCAGTGGGGCCACACCTGCAGTGCTGGGTCCAGTTCCGGGCTCCCCAGCACAGGAGGGATGCAGACATACTGGGGAGAGTGGAAGGAAGGGTCCCTGAGACAACTGATGGACTGGAGCATCTCTCCTGGGAGGAGAGGCTGCGAGAGCCGGGACCGTTCAGCCGGGAGGAGAGGAGGCTGTGGGAGAAGCTCAGCCATGCGTGCAGCTACCTGAAGGGAGGGTGCAAAGAAGACGGAGCCCGACTCCTTTCAGGGGTGTCCCGTGACACGACAAGAGGCAGCTGGCACAAACCGAGCCACAGGAGGGTCCCTCTGACCATCAAGAAGCACTTTGTTTGCTGTGAGGGTGACAGAGGAGTGGCACAAGTTGCCCAGAGACGTTCTGGAGTCTCTGCCCTTGGAAGTATTCAAAAGCTGTCTGGATGTGATCCTGGGGAGCCTGTTCCTGCATGACCTTGTTTGAGGAGGGAGCTTGAACACGGCAAACTGGAGAGCACCCTCGTGGCCTCACCTGTTCTGTGATGGCCTTGGAGTGGTGGACCAGTTGTGTGCAGCTGAGGGGGACAAGTGGGGTCAGCTCACCCTCTTGGTGGTTATGAGCTGTTATGTTGGCTTAGCTGAGTGGCTTCTTGAATCTGTATCTCCTGCATGTCTGGATGTCATTGTCAGAACCACAAGGAAAAACTACTAGTTCTAATTATTTGTTTATTTTCCTTTCTAGCCTCTACCTGTTCAAACTGGGTCTTGCCCCCCAGATCCAGGATTTATACGGGAAGGTGGATTTCACAGGTAAAAAAAAAAAAAAAAAAAAGTGCTGATACGTGTGCTGCCTTTATCTTGTACTCTGTTAGACGCTGTATAGCTAGCTCAGGTAAAGGATTGTTACTGTTGATATCCTAAATGCAACTTAAATTAAGAATTAATGACTGTGAGGAAATCTGGTAACTTCAGAAGAGTGTTTGGTCTGGGTGCTTCTGAGCCAGGCTGTTAAATAGCTGTTGGTTTGCTAATCATTAATTTGCCAAATAACAGCACCTTAACTTTTTTGCTGCTGTTGTGAGATGCTTAAAACTTGCTGTCGTCTCCTTGGGAGAGGTTTTGATTTGGAACTTGGTGAACGGTTCTGACCTCCCTCGACAGTTCAAGGTAAGGTGCCATGAGCTGAAGAAGGGTTTGCTGGCTGGTCTGCTGCCGGAGATTCCAGCACAAAGTCTCGTGTCCAAGTGCCTCCTCGAGGTTTCAGTTCCTTCATTTTCGCAAAAGTGTCGTCCACTTGCTTTTCTCACCATAGTCTCTCTGCGGGGGGAAGAAGAACACCAAAGTACTGCCTGTACATTTTCCCAACCTGTTGGCAGCTGTCGTTGAGGCACCTCAGAACGATGGAGTCTGTCTCCAGCTCATGAGAGTCGTGTGTTGTTTTCCAGTGAGAAAGATTACGGATCATTCCCATACGAGTTTCGGGAGAAATGTAGACTTTAAGAAAATGTGCAAAATGCCCATCAGTTTTCATTTATTTAGTTTCACGTATTATTTAAACAGTAATGGTAGCTTATTGTAGTTATCTTAATTTTTTTTTGTAGCAGCTGTTGGTATAGCAATGCTGATTCCTAATGTGTTTAAGCCTGCGTAACACTGTTTTTATGTGTGTTTCAGAGGAGGAAATCAGTAATATGAGGCTTGAACTGGAGAAGTATGGTATTCAGATGCCTGCCTTCAGCAAGATTGGAGGAATTCTTGCAAATGAACTTTCTGTGGATGAAGCAGCATGTAAGGAAAAATAGAATTTAATTTTATGTGATTGTTCAAATCATCAGATTAGATTTTTTTTTTAAAGTCTTGGTTTTAATGTCCCATGTTGTAAGACAGTCCAGTCCTTTTGATAGGCCTTTTGGAAGATTGGGAAGAGGGTTTTCTTCTTTCCCTTGTGTATTTTTTTTTCCTTTCTTTCTGGAACATGATTTGACTAGCTAGACTATCAGTCTAGGAAGTAGGCTGCCATTTATTTTGTCAAGAACACAAAGCCATGATGGAATGAGAGGTACTTTGATAATTCTTTTGCTTTCCAGTTAATTTCCAGATAATTTTTCTTCCCAGTTAGGTTCTCAATTTTTAGCAGAGCTATTGTGTTCGCGACTAACTGACTGACTATGACTTGTTTTTCAGTACATGCTGCTGTCATTGCCATTAATGAAGCAATCGACCGTCAGGTTCCAGCTGACACTCTTATGGCAATGAAGAACCCTAATGCCATGCTAATAAATCTTGATGATCAACTAGAATCCACTTACCAAGACACACTCTACAGAGCAAAGCAAGACAAGATGGAGAATGCTAAAAATAGGGTAGATCAGTTCTTCTTTCAAACCAGCTATGTGCATGCACTGCAATCCTGTATTGCAGCGTAGACTGTGGGGAGCTCACCAAATGTGTGTTACAGTCCTGTAAGTATAGTGTTAGGTGGATTTACTCCTGGTGGTATTCTAATAAGTCCCCAGGAACCTGGCTTCCTGTTGTAGAAGACAGGCAGAGTTAGCTGTGTTACTCTGTTTAGCTGTTTGAAATGTGGGCCGCACAGATATGGAATTAATGTCGGCCTTTATGCCTTGGGAATGGTGTCTGTTCTCATACAAGATAGGTATGTGTTTTCCTAATGGTGAAATGACAAGCAAAACTGACTGATGCTCTCAGAAGGGGTCAGTGTTGTTTTTAGAATGTTGTATATCACATGCCTAGCTACGTGTGCTGCTTTCTGTGTTCTGAGGCTCTGCTCTGTGTTTATATCGAGCCATTACACTGAAATAAGGTGTTTCTAGGCTGTCTGTACCAGAGTGTGAGTATACTTACTTTAGACGTATTTACTTCTAGGGCTTCTTTTTGCATGTGTAGAGATAGCCTGTCTATGACCTGTCGCAGCTCCCTTTTCTCCTTTTTCAATGAGAAGATCTGTGAGGGCAAAGGAAACTGCAGGAACACTGATTAGTTTTTATTTCATCTTTAGATTGCCTCAGAAAATTCAGAGAGAGAGAGAGATGTGTATGAAGAACTTCTGACTCAAGCCGAGATTCAGGGAAACATCAATAAAGTGAACAGTAGGTATCGTGCTAAAGTAATAGTCTTAATTAAAAGACTGCTTAAAAATGATACCTGTGCGTCTCCTCACTTTCTGTAACGCTAACGAAAGTGGAAGGCAGCTCCCCTCGTCGCATGGGGTTTTTTGGTGGTGTAGTTTTTTGTTTCGTTTTTTTGTTTGTTTGAACTCAGTATATAGTTGTAAGCTGAATTCATTTTGACTTCTGTTGCCCACCCTTTAGGAAATGGATTGTCCATGTCACTGGTCCACCCAGTTCTTCATCTTGAGTAATGCAATGCATGCTGTTCCCAACCTTCAGCCCCTTTTTCAAGCACTACTTTGCAATTGACTTCAGAAGTCTTCCATTCAGATTACGTACCTAACTTGCTATCCATCAGGTCTAGGAGTATTTCTTTCTGAGAAGCAGGGCATGTAAACCATAGGACTTCCTCATTTAATGTTTCTCTTAAAACTCTGCTTTCCTGTTGCTAGCACACGCAGCCCTATCGAAGGTTGACCTAGCTTTGGAACAAGGAGACGTATTAGCACTGTACGAAGCTTTGGCAACACCAGCGCTGGGACTCCGAGGGTTGCTACGAGAAAATTGTGACTGGTATTTCAAGCAGTTTTTGAGTGACAGACAACAGAAACAGGAGGTATGGACAAGTCTCTCAATTACCCTGATTCATGAGGCTTTCCCCTCACCCCCCTCCACTGTTCCACTCTGTTACATACCAGCGTTACAGTTCAGTGTTGGTTTGAAAAAGTTAGCGCTGAGACAGAAGCATGCGTATTTATCATTTAGCTTTCATCTCTGCATATGAAAGGTCAGTATAATGCTTGTGTGTGTGTATATATAATTAAAATCCTTTCACCAAGCCTCAAAATACTAACTGGTGTGTGTATAGAACTGTTACAATGTAAGTGCATCTCCCCTTCGATGTTGCTGTTGTCAGTGCCCAGATGGAGTGGATATTTGTGTTTTATAAATACCTGTCGGGTTAGCCTATACTGCTTTCACTGTGGAGGATCCCACCATACGCCGCTGGTAAGTGTGGTGCTTGGGAACGTGGTTCAGTGGTGGACTTGGCAGTGTCAGTTTGTGGTTGGACTTGGTGATCTTAAGGGTCTTTTCCAACCTCAGTGATTGTGTGATTCTATAACTGAGGTTAACCTTAGTTTCTCGTTTCAAGCCAACTCTTCAGTGCATTTTTTGTGCGTATGGCTTATCTGTGCTGCTTATAAAATGCACAGAATGGTTTCTAAAGCCAGCATTGTCTCAATTGTCACGATGTCATGTATGTTAATAGGGGGAAAATCTACTGATACAAAGTTGGTGATTACTGTTGCATTTCTTTAATGAATGGTTTTTTTAGAAGCTGCAGCAAGGCAGACAAGTAAGATGTTGCACGCATTAGGATCCAGGGAAAGAGTGCAGACAAGTCAGTTACGCAATTCCAACAGAACAGACCTTGGGCACTGTGGTGGGCGCGTTGGTGCTTGTGTGTCACAGGCAGAAAACGCGGTGGTGTGGCCCAGCAGTGCCTCTGGAAGACGTGTCAGGGAGGAGAGGTGAGGTGGCTTTTGCCCTGTAGGGAGTGTAGAAAGACCTAGAGAAGTTCAGATGGCTTCGTTACAGGAAGAGGCTGAAGAAACATGTTTGTTCTTCGAGCCTTTGAGCCACAGTTTGGGGTACAGGCAGCAGCCAGAGAGCTGAACCTGCGGTCAGGCCTGGCACTGTTGGTTGAGTTTCTGAAGGTGTGTCTGGTTTGAATTTCTGTTTATTTTTGGAGAGGGTAGCTGTGCATTATCATAAGGCATTTAAATCTTGGCGCTGTGAAATGGTCAGGTACCGGAGCAGACCTCGCTGACAGCGAGGCAAGCAGCGAGGACTCGGTGTTGGGCACCAGGTGACCGTCCGTCACTTGCTGCTGGAAGCGTAGCTGAGCGTTGCAGCATTCAGCGTGTGTGGATCGCTGTTGTACCCTTCGGTGGGGCGGGAGGGTCTCTCCAGCACAGACACCCCGCAGCTGTTGGTTTGGAGGATTTGTCACTTGTCTCGAGCTGTGACTTCTCTTCACAAGCTGTGTTTCTTGGGAACTACGGTTAAGATAAAATAAGAACAGTGGGGGCCTTTTAAAAGCTCTAGCAAGCTTTGGCGTGGCTGAAAGTTGTCCCCTTTGTCTTAAATGTTTTATAATTTTGGAGGCTGGGTCTTGGCTTTAATTGCCTTGTTCACGGGACGGCACTGCTGGTACTGTGGAAGGGGTCAGGTTATACACGTGCGGTCCTTCAGCGTACGAACTGAGGATCCGGTGAGCAATTCCCGTCTTCCTCACGCATGTGGCATTCTTTGTTTGCAAAAGCTATGTGGCATTAGAGAATTTTAAGGAAAAGCTGGGGTGTTTTTATTGAGCTGTTTGAAGTCAATAAGCTGACATTGTTTCATCCTCCTGGTTTCTTTTTCTCTCAGGCTGGCCTTACAGGTCCTCTGCAGAAGGAAGAGCTGCAGCTGGGGGTGGATGCCGCTAACAGGGCAGCACAACAATATCAGCTAAGTAAGGATCATTGGAAATTATTGCAGCAAAGTGGCTGTGGATGCGATCAAAAGGATGAGACTGCACAGTATTTGGGTCTATGGGGACACGCGAGGTCTCTCTCAAACCATGATGAATGTTTTTAAGTACTTCAGGGCTGCTAAGAATATTAAAGAAAGGTGTTTGCCCTGATTATTTGTAGTGTCTTCTATCCAGCTCTTGCAATACTGCTGGAGATAACAGCGTATAATTTGAAATATTGAGAAACACAGAACTTTTGCATCCACCATAAATAACCTCTTTTTCTGGAATGCTCATATGAGTTTTTGTGCTGTAGATCTATGTAGAAAATCTGGATTGCTTCATGAGATGTGAAAGCCAGGTTGCCTGCAGACCATTGACATAAATCTTACTTGGCTGCAGCTACAGAACCTTTTAACTGTTTCTGAGTATCAGGTAGCAAATAAAATGCAGATCACGATGGCTGATTTTTTTTTTTTTTTTTTTTTGATGATTCTGAAACCATGCAGAGCTGTTTGCTGGAGAGGAATGTTCAGCTCTGGCTGTGCAGGAGCAATTAGTTCAATTTGTAATAGGCAGAGGCTACTAGAGATCTGGGGACAGAGGATTCAGAATACAAGAGGAAAATAGCAAATGCCTGATAACTAGGAGGCTTCCTTCGAAGTACCTTACTCATTTGGTGTGGAGTTTGGCATTTGTTTCCCTTCTTGTGCTATTTTAAAGTTAGCCAGCCTGTACCCGCTATAGAGTGCCTGCCTTGAGCAGGATAGATGCAGACAGGAAGAAAAAGTTGTTACTGTTTATCCATCCAAAAATTTGCAGTTGTAAGGCTTCTTACCATCAGAAGACTGAAATAGAGGAACAATCCTTTGATAACCAGGCAAAAAGGTGAACTGGTTTTAAACATGAGCTTTATTTTAAAGGAGGGATTAATGTATTTCAGTTGTCTGCAGTGATGGGAGACTGAGGAAGTATGGATCAGAAAGGTTCACTTGTTTCTTAGAGCTAAGGGAATTATTCTTTTTCTTGATAGCTGTCTGATTATTGAGTAGAATAAAAGTGCTCTTATTACTGGGGACTCAGCTGTTTGCCATCCTCATCCTTTATGCTGCCTCTTTGAACTTCTAGGGCTGGCAGCGGTAGCCAGAATTAATTCTGCGATTCGAATGGGTGATGCTGAGAAGACTGTGTCAGAAATGTTGAATCCAGAGGCCCAGTTACCAGAGGTTTATGCATTTGCTGCAGATCTTTACCAAAGAGAGCTGGCCACCTTGCAGCAACAGAGTCCTGAAGTAAGTGCCACATTTTCTCTTATTTCTGGAAGTTGGTATGGATCACTGGGTCTACCTTGTCTGTTTTGTTAAATGTGTTCTCTGGAACAAACCTGTCTTCAGTCTTCATATTGCTGCTTTGGTGTTCTGTCTGTTCTGATGTGAAGTTTAATCCCTAAATCTTGAGCTGCTTGGCCCTCTAAGGTTCTGCTTTAATCTCTTCCTTGGTGTTCTAGCTTTGTTTGTGATACTTGTCTTTCTACTTCTGTGTCGTAAAGATTGTCCTTTGTTTTATGTCTGTTCTGACACCTGCTCTGCTCTGTGTTCTGTGCAGCAATAGTTTGTAAAGAACTAAGTGGAACTGATTTGTTGTCCTCTTCGTATGCAGGGTAACCTCACCCATCCGGAATTATCTGTGGCTGTGGAGATGCTGTCTTCTGTGGCCCTGATTAATAGGGCTTTGGATTCAGGGGATGTGAACACAGTGTGGAAACAGCTGAGCAGTCCTGTCACAGGGCTTACAAACATTGAGGATGAGAACTCTCAGAGGTGCATTTTTCAAGGAGTCGCGTCTGTCCTTGGTGTTGCTTATATTCTGTGACTTTCTGAATTGTTTTTCCCCTCTTGCACTTCATGTTCTTCTTCTGTTATTAATTACGGTATTGATTTAGTCTCTGTTGGCTCTTACGCCTTGTTTTTGCAATTAGTGTTTCTTACAGCTCCGATATTGGTGCTGTCTCGACACTTTCTCACAGATTCACATTAAAGCCACATTGTGCTACCATTAGGTTGTCACTAATCCTGCGCCAGCTACACCCATCACGTTCTTTACCCTGGACTCTCATTCAGTATTTTGATGCTTTTGTTGATTATTTCACATTTGGGCTGGCCATCCTGCATGTAAGCTTTCTTCTTTCTCTCTTTCCCCTTTTTCATATTTATTCCAGTTTCAGCCCTCGTGTTACCTCTTCCACTGTGTGCCCAGTTCTCGTGCTGTGTTGTGCGTTACCTGGCCAGTTTGTTGTGATGTGACGTTCGTTAGTTTTGGTTTTTGTTTTTTTGGCAGATATATCGATGATTTGATGAAGCTGAAGGCTCAAACGCGTGCAGAAGGAAATGAATTTATCACCTGGAATGATATACAGTCGTGTGTTGATCGTGTGAACATAATTGTGCATGAAGAACATGAAAGTAAGTTTTTCTGCTTGATTCATGCTAGGCTGATCCTGGCTCATAAGGAGTGCTAAAATTAGGTGCGTGTTAATACAAAAAGTTGTTGATTGACTTGTTCTTGTGTCATATGTGAGATATCGAGGAAGATCTTTGTTGTGAGCAGGACTTGGTTGTCTGTAGTATACACGGCTTGATAGCAGGACTCTTGATGGAGAGATCAGGCAGTCGGGGGTGTTTGCATTATTGACATCAATATCTCCAAACAGTTTATTATTCCTGCCAATGCAAATTTCAACTCTTTATGGATAACAAAATGTGTTGTGTGCCATCAGTGCTTAGGATTAGTCTAGAAACTTTCCTAATTTTGCTTCAGTCTCTGAAATCTAATAAAATCTGGTATTACCAAAATTGCTGAGTTGACTGTAGCCCAGTCTTGGACTTCTCCATCCTCCTTAATTTGCTGTGTTCACTAGAAGTTGCTTTTCTTGAAGTCTTGTTCTCTCTTTGGCTGCAATCTTTGCCCTGTTCTGCTTTTCCTCTTTCTCTCTTTTAGTCCTTCTTTTGAATGTACATTGGGCTTTTTACCTTTCCAGTATTGAGTGGAAGTTCCACGGACTCAGTCCAGGATCCCCCTCTGTGCAAAAAAAAAAAAAAATCCCTGATTGGAAAATATGCAAGAAAACCATAGAATTTATAACTGTATGCGCCAAGTGCGGGTACCAAAACTTAAATACTCCTGAAGGAAAAAATTCCTGATGCAAGCTGAGAGATGTGAATGGGTGTTAACCTAACTTTTATGCTTCTTCTAGTTCTGCATTTTTTTTTGTTTCTGTAGCATTTATGTTAAAGGTGTCTTTTAGCAGTGACAAAAGACTAGGATTGAGTGAAATTATGAAAATTTCAGCAAAACAGAAGATTGGAGTAATTCTCCTTTCTCTAAGACAGTATTAGTTGACTAATCTCTGCTCTCCAGAGGGAAGATAGAGGACTCCTTGAAAATAGCACCATTTAGCAAACTTATTCTTAGGTAGATCCTTGTGAGGTTCTGTATCAGGTGGTTTAGGTTTCAATTTTTTTTTCAGTGTTATTAACAGACCATAATTTTTGGTTATGACCAGTACTGAAAATCTCCTGTATATACATGATATTTACTTTCAAGCCATCTTTGTGATGTTTGGTGCAGAGCCTTGCATTGTAAGAGGAGAGAGATTTGTCGTGAGCGTGGAGGTGATGACAAAAATTTTATTGCACGCTGACACAAGCAGGTGTCTTCTGCCACTTCTTGTTGTGTAGTTGGTGAGTTGTGTTTTCAGCTTGAAAAGACTTTAGAGAGGGTTACGTCTTAAATTAAGAGCCTGCTCTCTTGATTAACTTGTTTCCTGGATCTCCAAATAGCTGCTGGGTTTCCTGCTTGGGCCACGTGAGCAGATGTGTTGGAACCGCAGAAGCACACACCCCACCGGTGCCTGCATGCGCCAGGATGCTTGCTTCATGGTGTCTTTTCGATGCAGAAGTCACAGCAGAAGTCTAAAAGTTCACGTAGTCCCAACACCCTGTTTCTTGTAACACTCCTTATCTTGTAAAATGGTGCAGAAAATCCTGTGATGAGATAAGCTGTTCTCACGGGGAAATTCTTAATTCTTTGGTCTTCTTCAGGATATGCCCTTATGCAAGGACACTTTTTATCTCCTGTATATGAAAAAGTTAAATTAGTCTGAGGAGGTCCTCAAGGCATGCCAGAATATATTTTTTCATTTCTACTATCCTTGTAAGTAGTTTCAAATTAAAAAATACTTTCTAGTGAGGAGCTGTAGCATATTGCATAGCATATTGTTCCGTGGAGTAGTGTTGTCGTGTCCATATTAGCAAACTAATTAGGGAGAGTTACTGCTTACGCTCTGTGCCCTTTCCCAAGACAAACTGTTACCATATCTGCTGTTTGACAGAAACCATGATATAATTTTAGTGATCCTGGCTTTTCTAATGTCCTCAACATATATTTTCCCTTAACCTTTACTCCATCCAAATGCCACCTCTTCTCTACGATGTTCTGTTTTTCATTTAAAATTTTATTTTGTGATTCTTTTTCATGCATAGAAGAAAAAGTCAGAATCTTCGGAGATGTTAACCGTGTGGAAATCCCCACACAGAGTTCCTTACTTTCTTTTGTCTAAAGGATCTTTGTTCTGCACTGATGGAAGCATAATTTGAATTGATTCTTCTTTAAGTGGGGAATTGAATCGGATGACCTCTAGGGTCCACTCAATCTAAGTGATCTTGTGATTTGCAGGAGGTGGTTGCTGTAGGCAGGGCATGTATGATGTAGATTCTGCTCACGTTTAGCTAACTAAGATATTTATTTTTGTTTATTTTTAGTTAGCTGAATGGTAGATTTTACTGTACTTGAAGAGCATCCACATGTCTGATAATATGGCTAGTATGATATCTTTTTAATAAAATAATTTTCTAAAATTTGAAGTTACAGTATTTTTAAATGGTATTCCATGCAACTCTTTAGCTTCATCAGAAGATTTCTTTCTAGAGAAACTAGAACTGTTGGAAACTGTAAGCTATGAACTCTGGCCCTTTGGTAATTCTC
Organism: Syrrhaptes paradoxus; assembly: GCA_013400615.1. NCBI lineage: Eukaryota > Metazoa > Chordata > Aves > Pterocliformes > Pteroclidae > Syrrhaptes > Syrrhaptes paradoxus. Next base: position 27,185 of record VZTO01017368.1, on the reverse strand, counting down.
TTCTAGTGGCTCCGAGATGGATGTCTGAGGACTCAATTCTGTCTCTGCATGTGGTCTCCCTGGGTGAATTTTTTTTTTTATTTCAGTGCCCAGCTATTATGACTACTTTGAGGTGGAGAAATAGTCTTGCTTTCTTTACTAGCAAATAATGTTCTCTGTTAAAAATGTTGCGGTTCTCAGTGATACCCGGGTTAGGAAGGACTAAGTGCACTTTTCTTTTGGAGCAATGGTTATTGCTGACCAAAAGTGGACCTTTGTATTTCTCCCCCTATGCCTTCCTCCCTAGGGATTTTGGCAATTGGTCTTATCAATGAAGCTCTGGATGAAGGGGACACCAAAAAGACTCTTCAAGCCTTACAGATTCCTGCAGCAAAATTGGAGGGTGTAGCCCCAAAGGTAGCACAGCATTACCAGGACACACTCCTTCGAGCCAAGCGAGAGAAGGCACAGGTGAGTGCAATTAAATGCTCCTCTCAAAAAACCTTGACATCTGTGTAATGGGCTTGTCACTGGTCCTGAAGTCCAGGAATCAGAACTGGAAGCAGAGACTTGGGCATTCTGCATCCCATCTGATGATCTTACCCAGTCAGTTTGGATCATTCCGTTCTAGAGAAAGGGATTTGCAGCCAAAGCGTGCGAGTCTTTGTGAACTGCAGAGATGGGGTAAGGCCACTAACTACATGAGATGGTTTGCTACAGCTAATCCTGGGTCCAGAATGAGATACGTGTCTTGTTTGTGGAGAAACAACATGCCTCATCTGTTTCGCAGGGAGGCTGTGTTCATTCTAGGAGTTCTGACCTTCTGAAGGCAAGTTTCCTGCAAGCTTAAGTAATTTTTTTATTTGTGTTCTTTGTTAAATGTAGCTATAGGTATAGTAATATATGGCAAAAAGAAAGTTTCTGAAAGTGGAAACATCTGTTAAGTGACAAATGAGAAAAAAGAAATGAAGCAAAATACATGTTACTAGCAAAATATCTATTGTTGTTCAGCTGGTGACACTTTAATGATTTTTTGAGCCGAAGTTGTCTGTCTTATTAGACAAGGACTTCTACCTCCTCGTATGTAGTTGCCGCTTTCACTGACTAAATGTGAAGGTGAAGATGGGGAGAGGAAGAACAAGTCTCATCTTACGGGTTTAGGGAAGAAGATGAGAGTGTGCATGTGTGTGCGCAACTGATTTTTGAGTAGTGTGGATGGGATACTGATTTTTTCTTCCCGCCCCCCCTTATCTGTTTATGAAGAAGTAGCAGGTGCCTCTGCTTTCAGTAGCTTGAGAGAGGTTTGGGTTTTTTTTTCCCCTGCTGTGGAGCTCTTTGCTTTACTACCAGTGCAGATTTTTTATAGAGACTACGTTCTAGGTTATGTTGAACACTGAATTTTTTTTTTCTGCTGAAGGTGAGCCTGCGTGATGGCAATAGCTGAAAACTGTCCGTGTTTCTGATGAAAATCATTAAGTAGCTTCCCCAAGGGCCCTGAAAGGGTTAACGTTCCTCAGGAACCCGTTTTCTGCTGAAGCATTTCCTCTCGCTGAGTCAGAAGGAAATAATGAACTCTTTAGTGTGTGCTCCAGCTTGTGCCAGGCCTGCTGGTGACTTCTGGGTTGGCATGAAATTACCTTATTTGGGCAAATGTTCAGGGTGGGGCTCCTCCCTGCAGCGGGCAGAGACGTCAGAAACTGAAAGGTCATAGTGTGAAGTGATGTTGTGGGGAAAGCAGTCACTGTCTGAAGCCCACTGATGCTTAACTAGTGATTTCTGTACCTTGGGGCTGGGAGGGGTTTGCGGGTCGCACAGGTCTCCTTCGGTCGCGGGTGGGAATGGGGAGCGCTGTGTGATGGGCATTTCTCCTGCGACGAGCGGGGAGAGAAAACCGGCAGACCCTGTCATACGTGACGCTGTGCCTGCTGACAGAGGCCCCGCAGCAGTAAACCCATGGAAGAGCCGGGGATGGGTTTGGAATCTTTGGGTTGGCTTGTGGCGGTAGAGATCGCAGTAGAGGAAATTGTTCCCGTGATTGTTGTTCCCCGCTCCCTGGACAGGAATTTTGCTGTTGCTGGTACTCTGGTGGGACCATGGAAGACACGTCAGTCTCTTGAAGGAAACATCATTAGCCGTGTCGGTTCCAGACCCACCAAAGCAGTGGGAAGGTGTGGGGGGCACTGAGGAAATGCTCATTTTCAGTCTGGCCCTGAAGGCCGTGAGCACTGTAAACAGTGGCTCTTTTGTGCGTGTTACTCTTACTCCCCTCCAGAAGTGAATGTTGGGTGTGTTCTGTTGTCAGAGGGGTGGCAGTGGTGTGTCAGCGTTTCAGCAGCTCTCCAGCAAGCAGCCGTGGGTGGGGAGAAGCTGTGCTTGGCGGCTGCTGGGACACGGTTCCTTGTGCGTGTTTTGGGACTTGCTGGACACTTGTCTCTTTCCTCTTCTCCGATTTCTGCATATAACATTAGATTATTGGATTACTTCAAATCCCAGCCAAAGTACAGGATACTGTGTGATTGCTGCTCCTTGATCTGTTAAAACAAAGACTTAAAAACGTGGCTTTGGCTGCTGTGGGTGTACACCCAGCCGCGGTACGTACGGCACATTTTGGTGTGCTGGTTTGTACGGGCTTGTGAGCAGTTGTGGACAGGGGCAACCCCCAGCACAGACACAGGCTGGGCGGAGGGTGGCTTGAGAGCAGCCCTGAGGAGAAGGACTGGGGGTTGCTGGTAGATGAGAAGCTCAGTGTGAGCCGGCAATGTGCGCTGGAGCCCAGAAACCCCCCGTGTCCTGGGGGCTTCCCCAGCAGCGTGAGCAGCAGAGCAAGGGAGGGGATCGTCCCCCTCTGCTCCGCTCTGGTGAGACCCCCCCTGGGGTGCTGCCCCCAGCTCTAGGGTCCTCAGCACAGGACAGACACGGAGCTGCTGGAGCGGGGCCAGAGGAGCCCCGGAGATGGGCCGAGGCTGGAGCAGCTCCCGTGCGAGGACAGGCTGAGAGAGTTGGGGGTGTGCAGCCTGGAGAAGAGAAAGCTCCTGGGAGACCTTCCAGCACCTTCCAGTGCTGACAGGGGGCTACAGGAGAGATGGGGAGGGACCCTTCATCAGGGAGCGTAGCGAGGGGACAAGGAGAAATGGTTTTAACTGGAAAAAGGGTAGATTTAGACAGGATATTAGGAGGAAGTTTTTTCCTGTGCCGGGGGTGAGGCAGTGGTCCAGGGTGCCCAGAGAAGCTGTGGATGCCCCATCCCTGGAGGGGTTCAAGGCCAGGCTGGATGGGGCCTTGGACAACCTGGGCTGGTGGGAGGGGTCCCTGCCCGTGGCAGGGGGTGGGACTGGACCATCTCGAGGGTCCCTTCCAACCCAAACCCTTCTGTGATTCTATGAAGACAGACCAGCCTGATGTGCTGTTAATTACCAGAGAGTTTTTAGCTTCTGCACACAGACATAGCCGCATTCTGTCGAAGAACGAACTTGTGTTCCTGGAAAGTCATGTCCTCTTAGCAAGTACAGCTTTAGGACAGGCTGGTACCAAGTCCTTGGCCTTGTGTTCTGTTTGCTTATCAGAGTGGTTCCCATTGACAGAATTTCTTCTTCTTTCTGTTTCCTGGAATGAGATTTTGACTGGGAAGAGGTACTGAGTCTGGTAACGCCGTGGGAGTCTCCACTAGCCACAAGTGTCCTTGTGCTGGAGTCCGTTAGAAAGATGAAGGGCTCCTTATTCCCTCTGATATGGGAAACTGCTGTATTGGCTGTTGTTGAGGACAGGTTGTTTTACTTTGCAAAAATAGTGATGCTTTTCTCCTCATGCTATGTATATTTTTCTCATGGTATTCTCTTCAGGACACACAGGATGAAACAGCTGTACTTTGGCTAGATGAAATTCAGGATGGGATTCATAGGGCTAACAAGGACACAGAGGAGTCGGAGAGATGTAAGTATTGTCGGACAATATTGCAATTAATCCCCATTATCAACCAAATACTGGTTACCTAAGGAAAGGCTGAGAGCTAGAAATATTGTGTAAATATGGCAGAGGAAATCAAATGCACTTATGTGCTTCTGGTGTAGTAATCTATCTTTGAAGAGTGAATGTCAGATTCTTCAAATATTAGATTTCTTACCTTTTGGGGGGATATGCCATTTTTCTGCTTTTGCAATATGGTCATATTACCTCATTGGGCAAATCTCTATCAAATTGTTTGTCATTTGAAACTAATTGTGTGTGTTCGTGGGTGGTTGGTTAGGTATGAGAACGTTCACGCGCACAATTTAAATGGTGTTTTCCAGTGTGCATTACCTTTTGTGTGGCATACTGTTGCCTTATCCTGTTTCTATTGCGTATTTCTAGACTGCTTTGCATTTTTTCAAAATACAGACAATAATACACACCAGTGATATCCACCTTTGCCCCTTAGCAGTTTGCAGGTGGACTGCATCAATTGTTACATCCTGGTATTTATATGATGTCTTTTCTGTCTCCAGAAACAATGAAGTCATTACTACTCTTTGCTTAACTTGGTCTTTTTTTGGTGGGTTTTTTGATGTGGTTTTTTTTGTTTGTTTCTGACAGAAACTTCCTCTTTAGCAAAATGTGAGGGTTTTTAAAGTCTTCTGATACATTCTAATGGCCTGTTCTCTGTATATGCTGTTTGCTTGGTACTGCATGCTTCAGAGAGCTTTTTAAAATTAATTTTAAATATATTATATCATTCTAGTTGCATTTTCTCTAAATCTCTAATTCTCTATTACGTTCAACATTTGCACCTGTCTTCATTGTTTTGCTTGATTTATACGGCATTAGTAACATAGTCACCTTATATTTTTCTTGATTCTGTTTCTTCATCTCTGGTGTGCTGATAAAATGTCTTACTTTCAACTTCCAAAACTCCTCATTTGATGTTAGGCTAATACTTAAAAGCTCTCCAGAGATGCACAGTCACTCCCTTCTGATTGAACAGGCGACTGTACTGGGAACTGAGCAGCTGGAGTCTGGGGTCTCTCTGGTGCCTTCTGAAACAGGTTGTCCAAAGGCACTGTGGAATCTCTGTCCTTCGGGATTTTTCCAAACTCAGTCAGACAAGGCCCTAGAGTTAGCCCAGCTTTGGGAACAGCGTTGGACTAGATTGCCCTCCAGCAGGAGTTCTTAGTGAATCTGTGTATCAGACGTGTAGAGTTTCTGGCACGGTTGGTTCCTCTCGTCCTTGCTCTGTTAGCACAGAAATGAGCTTGTTTTTACATTCATGCCTTGTCTATTTGTATTATTTATTTGTAGATGTCTTACTGTTTGTTCCCAGCAGTAACAGTGCAATTTTTTTCCCATTTTCCCACCCATCGAGCACTTTGTCAAGGCAGCAGCTTGAATGTCATGCCAAGGAACATTTGCTCAAAAGAAGGATTAAAGTATGTGCCTTGAAGCCTGTATAAAGGTGTCTTGCACGAACAGACATTTTTTGAGTCTTACCAGCACTGAAAATTGCTGTGTTTCATGTTTGCTGTGTCAGTGCAATTCCTGTGCTCCTGTGAATGTGTCTGTATTTGAGCTGCAGTTCTGGACTGGCCCTAGAATGATGTGTTGTTATTTTTCTCTTCCTCTGCCCCATGTCTTTCCCTGATCAGGTTTTTGACTTGTGAAAAAAAGTATGGAGTATTTTGTAGACTAGGGATGGATAGCACTAGTTGTTGAGAAGGCCCCTTTTGAGTTGTGACTGGCTCTACCAAAAGAAACTGCCGTAGTTAAAATGGACGTCAGAGCAGAGCTAAAACATTGTGTGTTGTTGAGAAATGTGTGTGTAAGCCTGCTCCATACCAGGACTCGGGGTACACAAATTACGTGCTGTCCTGTGCAGTACCGCGTACGGTTGGATTCTCTGGTCTGAGGAGGCTTTTATGCTGCAAGTTGTCTGATTATTTTTATTTATATTTTGTATTTATATACACTTAAATATTTGTGTAACTGTAAGTGTGTGTTCATGTTGCCTTGCTCTGTTCTGTCTTCCTGTGTTTGCTGTCCCGGAGCCCCTGAATGCTGAGATAACCTGCTTCCTGTGTTATGAAAGTCTCCTTAGGAATCCTGGCCATTAATGAAGCCGTAGACCGTGGCGATGTTAGCCAGACCCTGAGTGCCTTGCGTTCACTGGATGTTGGGCTGTATGGAGTCACTCCAGAATGTGCCGAGACCTACCAGCGAGAGCTGTCAGAAGTCAAGAGAAGAAAAATGGCAGCAGGTGAACCTCAGCTAGCTAACTGTTGGTGAAATAAATTCAAGATTATTCTGTGTGGAATTGGAACCAGAGATAAAAAAGCCTCTGGGGAGCAATCTTCTGTTACAGGTGGCAGTTGTGGATGCTTTGTGAACCAAGGTTTAAGGAAAAAAAACCTGAACAGTGGAATGTTCTCCACTTGTGGAACGTGTTGTGTTTAGGTAGTTTTCGTATGAGGTCGTTAAGGACTTGGAAACATTCCTTCTCTTGCTTGGAGTAAGGAGAATCTGTGTATGTGGGTTTCCTTGTTGTGACATTTGTCTACAGGAAAAATTAAGACACTTGTCTGGTTTTGAGACTTACACTGCTGCTTCTGCTCTTAGGGGGCAATGGCAGCGAATGGGTGAAACACTGGGTGAGAGGAGGCTATCATTATTATCATAACCTGCGGACCAAAGAGGGAGGATGGGAGGAACCAGCAGAATTTGTGCAAAATGACACACAGCTGTCACGGGAGGAGATACAGGTAGGGTAGATAACATCTTTCTCTGGAAGGCTGACGTTCTTGTCATTCTCGTCCTTAATGCAGCCCTAAGAGAGAACGCACCAATGCCATAGTCCTGTTAACAAGCTTAGCAACTCCTTTATTTCACTGGGCATCATCAGATTGTTTGTGTCAAAACTCGTTGTCCCATTCCAGGAAATGGGACAGTAAAAGGGTACAGGACCGTGGTGTCGCTGATTATTGAAAGGCAACTTGGAAGTTTATTGTAAGCACAACATGGAGAGCTGATAACATCCTGTTTCTTGTATCTCCATTCTCTTTTTCTGGCTCTTCTTCGTACCATAACACTAATCCAGAGCACCATATCTGGAGTCACTGCAGCATACAACCGAGAGCAGTTGTGGCTGGCCAATGAGAACCTGATTACGAAGCTTCAGGCTTGCTGCCGAGGATATCTTGTTCGCCAGGAATTCAACTCAAGAATGAATTTCTTGAAGAAACAAGTCCCAGCAATCACCTGCATTCAGGTAACTATATCCTTTAATTATGTTTGAAACTTGTACTCTGCTATTGTTTTCTGTACACAAGTTTATTGACAGTTTTTTGTTCAAGTCAAACAGTTACAGCACACAATTGTCTTAATCTCATTTTGCAAATTATCTAAAGGTATTTCCTTCTCCCAAGGGGTTTTGGTATGTTATTTACTTTTCCATGTCATATATAATCAATAAAATCTTCTCAGGCACAATTGCAGAGAGAAAAACTTACTTGGAGAAGCCTTACCTACTGTTTTAGTGTCGGATTCAGTGTTTTGGGAATAGGGCAACATGAAGTGTGTCAGATGTCTTTATGGTGATAATACCGTGTGATGAATTACTATTGTGATTCCTCATTAACTGAAGAGAAACAACGTGGTTTTCAGTATTTCTGGGTAAGATTCTTCTTCTCTTCAAATTTGTCCAGAGATTTGGAGGAATGAGGACCTGAAAGGGACGGTGGGATAATTCAGCATGAGGTTGTGCGCGCTTACAAGAGAACAGTAAAAATAAATCTTTCTCTGGTGTTGTAGCTGAAATGTGTGCAAATGGAATAGATGCTTTGCACCCTGTTACCACTTTACTATTTGAGCAGTGTTTGTGTGTTTGTTTCTACCTAAGTAGTACACGCTCTGCATGCATAATTGAAAAAAACCAACCCCCCCAAAAAAGCAGTCCCAGTTCATGAAAATGACCATCTCTCCCTTTAAGTGTGGTCCAACGCCTTGCCTAACTTCTGTTCCAAGTACCAGTAGCACTAAGTCTGCTCTGAAGGCTTATAGTGTCACGTCACTTTCCTCACCAGGAGCAGCATCTAACGCGTGATCCTCCTGCAGAGCAGATTCTGTCGACTTGCCTGTTCAGCTCTATCCCTAGTCTTGTAGCTGTGCTTCAGGGAGCCCAGGCTCTTCATGGTGTAATTTCAACTCTCTCATGATTACAGCTGGTGAAATAGTTAAAGCTTCACACTGTGATGAGCATGTCTCCCTAACGTTTTACTTAGCCAAAAGGAAGTCGGAAGCTAAGGAGCAGAAAGAAGCTCAGCTTTGTAATCACTTCTCTTTAATCAGAAAAGTAAAGTCAGTGTGCCTGTTTTCTGTTTTCAGTCCCAGTGGCGCGGCTACAAGCAGAGGAAGGCGTATCAAAACCGTCTGGATTACCTGCGAGCTCAAAAGGACCAAGTAGTGAAGGTAGTGAAGGCTCCCTGATAACGTTTTTGGTAAACCTTCTGAGTACTGAACTTTGTAGGAAGGATTTTTATCTGAGTATTTTGGTTACCCTTCTATAGATTCAGTCAATGATCAGGATGTATCAAGCCAGAAGACGTTACAGAAGTCGGCTGCAGTATTTCAGAAACCACGTAAGAGGCTACCTTGTTAAGTGAATTCAGTACCTGACTTCTGTATTCTTTCCAGAATGAGGTCAAGTGTTTTGTTTTTTTTTTTTTAATCCTAGATAAATGATGTTATAAAAATTCAAGCCTTTATCCGAGCAAACAAGGCACGAGAAGACTACAAAACCCTCAGTAAGTATTGCCAAGAGGATAAAACTAATGTGCCTTAGATCTCTGTTTGCAAGGGATGTTGCGAGCATGGTCTGTAACATCAGGACAGTTTTGAAGAGTGATTGGGGGGAAGTTGGTAGGGTAGTGCAGAGAGTAGGTAGTTCTTGAGGCTGAAGGAAAACTTGATCCCAGCTGTTGCTTTTGCTGATGAAGAATAGAACTGTAGCTTTGCAGTTAACTTCGTCAGTGTGAACTACCCTGGGCTAATACTGACTTCATTCTTTACTGTTTGTTTCTCTTTGTAATTTACTCAAACGGGGAAATTCAAAATGTCAGAAGCTGTTCAGACACGGCGATGCTGATTTTGTTCTGGCTGCTCTCATTGTGCTGTTTAAACATAGATAAGGCATATATTTACTTCCGTTTCCCATACCCTCATGTTTTCTTGCCTATTTTTAGTTAATGCTGAAAACCCACCTATGGCTGTGGTTCGGAAATTTGTCCACTTGCTTGATCAGAGTGACCAAGATTTTCAGGAGGAGCTTGAGCTAATGAAACTGCGTGAGGAAGTTGTAACCTTGATCCGATCCAATCAGCAACTGGAAAATGACCTCAATCTCATGGACATCAAAATTGGGCTGCTAGTGAAAAACAAAATTACGCTGCAGGTAGGAAATGTGCTGAAAGGAGATCGACTGCAGATGGAACTGAGCCTAGCGGCGGTTAGCGTGGAGAGCTCCTGGCCTTGGATGTCAGTTGCTCAGACCCAGAGGAAAACGTTGCCCCAGACTTGCAGATTTTACTCCCAGTACGTTCGTACTCCATTCCACTAATTTAGTATGTATCTCTAGAAAGAAAACCGCAGGAGGAGAACAAACAAGACCTGAAGCTCAAACAGACAAACACCAGACTGTGTTGATGTAACAAATGCAACAGATTGTGTTTGGAGGCTTTGAGAACTCTTTTGTTGCTCCTTTGTGGTTAAACAAGTGACACGCCACAAGCTTGAAGCGAGGGGGTTGATTTCAGAGCCAGGATACATGCTCGTGCCACTTGGTGTTTCTTGGTTAAAAGCCCCTTGATCACTGGGCTGACATGATTAATTTTATAAAAAAAAGTCTCTTGCTGATACAGCATTGCCTTTTCTTCAAGCTGGAGTTCTGGTCAGCTTTTCATTTAGTTCTGGATGGCATGACAGTAGGCTGTCCTCCCAGTCAAAAAATCTCAATTGGTGTAGTGAAATTAACCTTGAAAGGAGGCTGCAGTTTTTGGGCTGGTGCCTGCAGTGAAAAGTGCCATGACTGTCAGAGTATGGAGAGGTAGCGAGCTAGCTGAATATGAAACAGGATTTTTAGGTTTTAAGCCAAACTTAAAAAGGAAAACTTTTTCAAGCATCTTCAGGGTGCTACCAGCTCTGATAGTAATTGCTGCCAAGACTGACTAATCCTTCTAGGGTTTCAGACAAATTCAGGAACTCGGGGACAAAGCAGAACCTGTACTTCCAGCCAGAGGAATTGCTGCAGTAGTAACTAATGCTCCACTTCAGTAGCCTTAGGCGTACCTCGACCCCACCTTTCTGTGTACAAAGGAAGTGGGCTTTCATATACAACTGTTTTCCCATATTGCCTGTTGTAAAATACTTAGAGTGGAATCTGGCCCTATTCTTTCTTTCCAGGATGTTGTTTCTCATAGCAAAAAACTCACCAAGAAGAACAAGGAACAGCTCTCTGACATGATGATGCTGAACAAACAAAGGGGAGGTCTGAAAGCTTTGAGCAAAGAGAAGAGAGAAAAGCTGGAAGCCTATCAGCATCTGTTCTACTTACTTCAGGTAAGCAGCTTCTCATGCTGCTTGGTAACCTCTTCTTGTAGAGGCTTATGTAAGTCTTTGCTCTTATGCACTGTAGTTTAGAGCCACCACAGTTGTTAGTGACACCGGCCTGTGTGGAAGTGCACACTGATTTTTCTTGTTATTGTAGACTAACCCAACCTACTTGGCCAAGCTGATTTTTCAGATGCCTCAAAACAAATCCACAAAGTTCATGGATTCTGTCATCTTCACGCTGTATAACTATGCGTCCAATCAAAGAGAAGAATACCTGTTGTTGCGACTTTTCCAAACGGCATTGCAGGAGGAGATCAAGTACGTGGTGTCATACAGCACATTCTCGCTGTTGAATCAGTTTTGGCAATTTCTTGAATCAAGAGTTTCCACCTTATGTCTCACGCTAATATGCAGATAATGCTAAACTGTCCCTTCATTGTACTCTTCCCGTTTCATGTCTGTTCTTAATGTGGTCTATAAAGGAAGAGTCGAGTATGTCTGTTGAGGATGAGGGCTTTTTGCTTCAGTCAAGATTTCAGTGCTCAACACGGCAGCTACTGTTAATCGGATGCAAAGTCATCCTAAAATTCAGTCTAATCTCAGTTCTCCAGTGTCTGGTTATAAACACCTCCAACAAACTGCAAACTCAGGCTTAACACTAAGGTCTCTGGATTTCCAAAAGGCTGAAACAGAGAGTCTTTATTGTTTGGCATTTCTGTTTACTGTCGGTGTTGGGGCTCTGGCTGTCCTCAGGCACGCTTTATTTGGTAGGTTGGGCCGTAGGAACTCGGTGTTACAGGACCTCAGTTCTTTACAATGAAGAGCTGCACAGCTTGCTGCGAGAAAGAATGTGCAATAAAATTTTTGCCGAGCTACTCTTCAAGCGTTCTTTGGAATGCTTTTTAAGCATGAAGATGGTGTATGCCCTGAAACAACTAACAGCTTCTAAAAGAGATTTTTTTCTCCTTAAATTCATGCTTGGAATAGGAGTCCAGGGAAATGCAGATGCTTCCTGCTCTGCCTCTGTATTTCGCATAACAGCATACTATGGGTGGCTTTTGTTGTCAAATACTTGTTCTCTTGTTTTAAATACTGGAAGAAACTTGCTGTTCTTTTTCTTCTCTACATAAAACATGCTCTCTTCCCTTTGTGTTTTTGAATTGTGCTGTTGAATAGAGTGTACAGTTGGATTTGCATTGTCATTGAGATGACTACTGGCAAGTTGCATTGGAATTTCCAAACAGAGGTCATAAGTTTCTTGTCTCATCTGTCTTGAGAAGTGTTCAGGATTGTTCTTACACATTGTTTTATTTTATTGCTATATCAAGATTTTAGCACAAATCCATCATCTGTTTTGTGAGGGTGATGCTCTATAACAGTTTGTTTTATGACAAAAGATGTATCTAAAGGTGACAGAATTATGCGTACCTCATATTTCATATAGATTCTTTCTTCTTCAGATCAAAAGTAGACCAAACACATGAAATTGTGACTGGGAATCCTACTGTTATTAAAATGGTGGTCAGTTTCAACCGTGGTGCCCGTGGTCAGAATGCCCTGAGGCAGATCCTGGCACCAGTTGTGAAGGAGATCATCGATGACAAATCACTCAATATCAAAACTGACCCGGTGGATATTTACAAGTCTTGGGTTAACCAGATGGAGTCTCAAACTGGCGAGGCCAGGTATGGGAACTGTCGCTACTGTGTTTTTCTAAACTTTGCTTGGCTGCTTTGCACTGTTTGGTTAATTGTTCCAAACCATCCTTGGCTTCACTGCGTGCATCTGCCCAGCTGACACCAGCTTTTCTATCTCCTCAAGATGGCTTTCATCTGAGAGTTCTAAAGATCATGTTCTGGCGATGGTGCTGAGGGTGTTGAGAGGGATTCTCAATAGGAGATGGAAGGAGAAATGCTCTTCGGTGTTTGTCTATGTACTTGGTAATTAGCTGTGAGATGCCCTCTAACCTAAAAGAACTGATGGTAAGAAAAAGTAGTTAGGAGCTGGTTCCTTGTCCATCTCTGTTTATGTTCTGCATAGCCTGTGCAAACTTAGGTGCTATTTACAATCCAGAAAAAGGAGAAACACGACATTGCGGTTCTAGTCCTACCATCTTTCTAATTAATATCAGTAACTGATGACAATTGGATTGTGCTAGATTGTTTTGTGCTATTCTGGTTTGTTTTTCTTCCAGTCCATGTGGTTTGCTAGAACTTGAGGTTTCTGTTGTGTTCTATTCTGTTGGTTTTTTTCCTAAGCATACTTAAAACAAACCAACAACAAACAAACCCCAAATCAAACCAACCCCATACAGATGAGTGAATTTCCGCATTCAGAGCAATCTGCAGTTATATATCTTGCTGTATGCCTGGTTCGAAATTCTGGATGTATTAAAAATGCAGGCAAAGATGTGGTTCAGGTCCTTCTCTTTCTGTGAGGTTTAGGAGATGCTTTTACGAATTATCTGCTTCATCTGTCTGTCTTCACTGGAATACTATGCAGTAATTTCAGCTGATGGAGAAAATATAACTGCTTATTTGTCCGACAGCTCGTTATATCAATTCCATGGATACTGTTCTAGCTTGTGGCTTGTGTCCAAGCTTTTATTGTCTTCATGTTCAGATGCGTAGCTTGCTTTTTCACCAATTTATTTGCAGGCTGAAGTACCGCTACGTGTCAGAGATGACACTTTTTTTGCCTAGTGTGCATACTGTAAGAAAGAGACGGTTTTGAGTTACCCGCGCCTTTTTTCACAGTGGCCATCGCAAGGGAGAGTAGAGGAAGTAAAAGCAAGAAGTCCTCAGCTCTTCCAGTGTGTAAAAGGTTAACTGAATGCAATGCACAGCTCTTGGCAGCCGAGTGAATATAAGCTTGTTTCCGTGTCAAGCTAGAAATTCTCGAAATGTTCTAGCCTGAGGAATACTCACCTTCACATGTTTGGCTCTTTCAAATAGCAAACTGCCGTACGATGTTACACCTGAACAAGCTCTGAATCATGAAGAGGTGAGGACGCGCCTGGATGCCTCAATCAGAAACATGAGGACAGTGACAGACAAGTTCCTGTCTGCCATAGTTAGTTCAGTGGACAAAATCCCGTGAGTGTGGTGCACCACAGTATTATCCCCGAGAAGCTGTTGGTGGTTTCGTGCTTTGCAGCAGCCTTATTTGCCCTTTTCTTTCTCTCGAAGTTACGGGATGCGTTTCATTGCCAAGGTACTAAAAGACTCCCTGCATGAGAAGTTTCCTGATGCTGGTGAGGATGAGCTGCTGAAGGTGAGGATCCAAACACCTTTGTGGGTACTTGTCAGCCAAATGGGCTGTGGCAGGCGCATCTCACTCTTCCTTGGTGGGTGTATGTGTGCAGAGGGGTGCATGTGGATCTAGACAAAGCTTGCTTATTCACTTCTGGAGATGGAAAATGTTTCACATTGGGCTTTTGACTGTTAATTTCATATACGTCACTGGAGATGTGATACACTGTTCAGGAGGTATCCTGTTTCTTCTGCTTTGCTTTTAGTATCTTGGGCATTTGGTCCTTCGGGTTTCTTTGCTTGGGGTATTCTTGCTCCTAGAAAGTAAACCTTGGTGTTGCTGGTGTAATCGGAGCCAACTGCTCCTTTCTGAAAGAGACAATGTCAAGTTAAAAAGTCTGTATGCAAAATTCTGATATTCCTAATTGCCCTATTCTGCTCCAGGATATTTTGACAGCAGCATGTATAGAGTCACTTTCCATGATGTCTAGCCAGTTTTGTATTTTGCATTTCAGGAGATCTGGAGAACTAAAAGGATCCTAAAAGTAAACACTCTCCTCTGAGTATAGCTCTGGGGTTTTCATTGAAATTTCTTTGGTTTTACGGCTTTTGGTAATTGCAAAGGCCGTTATGTCCATGAATGCTTTGCTTGTTAATAAAATCTGGATCTTAGAATACTTGACAACATCTCTTTAAACTTCTCTGCCTCTGCTTCATTGCGAAATAATTACCATTCTGAATGCTGTTTTCTTCTCTCTTCTAGTTCTGTGCTTTCCCATTCTGAGACATCGGTTCTTTCTGTGCAGGTGAATTAATTTCTTCCATCTGTTCAATTTAGGTGGAAAACAGCTGTTTTCATTAACCCTCGTGGAAACAATGTAACTGTCCACATGGAAGTCAAAACTGCAGTTGCGTGCAATGACTACTTGTAGATTTTTTAATTTTTTTGACAACTGAAGCTACCCATATAAATACACTGTTCTTCTCCCCCTGCAAGTTTGAATAGTTATTAATGGTTATTAGTTTCTTTCACAGATGTGTTTTCTTGTTACTGGTAGTAAACAGCTTTGGCTGTTGTCATCCCGCTACATCATCTGTGAGAGTCCAGCAGGGGCTTGCATGAAACAGTTGTCAAAAACGTGACCTCACTGAAAGCGGTTAACAATTTCTGGGGCTGCTCAGCAGTGGCTGGATTTTTCTCTCTGTTTTCAGCCAAGATTCAGGTGCCTGGCCCTCTGCAAATTTCTGTGAACCACCAGTAAATACTAGAATACACATGGTGTGAGAACTACAGCTTTGTATCAGTGTGTTGGGTTGATTCCTTTCATTTTTGGCAAAATATCCAATACAGGTTAGAAGTGTATTTGTGAGCATATGGATAATGTGACATCCATATGTTTACTGGAAGATTACTGCTGCTCACATTTGACTAGGTAAACTGGATTTTGAAGTGTCAAATGCTGTTTGTCTTCTGTACTTCTGATTTTCTTACCTCTGGATTAAATAGTTTCTCAGTTACTCTTGCTAACTTTTAACTGGGAGTCTGTGCCTGAAAATGTTGCTGGCTTATCTATTCTGAAAGAGAAAAGGGCTTTGGAGAGAAGGAGGAGGAATGGAAAGTAGTTTCCTCAGTTTAGCTCCTTGGTGTGCCATGCTCCCTCGCTGTTTTTGCTTTGTCAGAGGTGGCAGCCGATACTGCACGCTTCCCCAAGAGTTAGCTCTTGTTCCATAGTGGAACCGCACGATTGTTCTGCCCTCTGTTAGACTAACTGAGTTATGTCTCATTCTCCTGATAGATTATCTCCATGCTTACACAAGTAGTCGATTGGTAATGTGTAATATTTCTGCTCCATATTTTTTTATAAGTTAAAGTTTTAAATCTTTATGTGTAGGAACATCTGCTGCTGTATTGTCTTATGACTATTACCGCTCAGTCTTCCCTCTTTGTGTTGACTGTCCTATTGCGTCTTAATGAATTTTTTTTTTTTTTTTACGCTGTAGATTCTTTCGGATAGCATGTGTTTGTATACAGCACAGCAGAACCTTTGTCTTGGAAGGAGCCTCTGGCTTATGTGACAAAAATTTATCAAAACACAGTCAGAGTAGTTTCAGTAAAATTCAGTTGGGTCCTATACTATTGTTTCTTGATGCATTTCTTCTGCTCAACTTTTCCCAGATTGTTGGCAACTTACTCTATTATCGCTACATGAATCCAGCCATTGTCGCACCAGATGCGTTTGACATCATTGATCTTTCGGCTGGAGGACAACTGACCACAGATCAACGCAGAAACCTCGGTTCCATCGCAAAGATGTTGCAGCATGCTGCATCCAACAAGATGTTCATGGGAGACAATGCACACCTAAGCATCATTAACGAGTACCTATCGCAGTCATACCAGAAATTCAGGTAGAAGACCTTAGCTAATTAAGTTG
Organism: Syrrhaptes paradoxus; assembly: GCA_013400615.1. Classification (NCBI taxonomy): domain Eukaryota; kingdom Metazoa; phylum Chordata; class Aves; order Pterocliformes; family Pteroclidae; genus Syrrhaptes; species Syrrhaptes paradoxus. Next base: position 10,951 of record VZTO01017368.1, on the reverse strand, counting down.
GGGAGTTTGGCAGAGGGTAACATTACCAGTAAAAAGGGATAATAATAAATTTCAAATATGATACATTCTGTCAAATATGCGGTCTGTTGAAAATAAGAGATTGCACTCTAGACTGCTGTAAGCGTCAGTGACAACGGCAGTTAAAATGTGTACACGGAATTTATGAACGATATATTGTATGTTAATGAGATTGTGAGGTCAAGTATTTTGGTTTAGGAGATTTCCAGAAAAAAAGGGTTTCCAGGAAAAAGGTTGCTTTTGCACATGTTATTGTGATACTTTGGATGTGCACAACTAGAATGGGCATACGCTCTTCTGTCTCACGTGAACTGTGGCTCCCTGTGAAAGCCCAGTGGTGCTCAGGAGTAGCACGGGTTGGCATTTAGCTGTTCATGTAGTTGAAGTAAGCTTTTGTTCAAGAATCATCATCTCGTACCTCTTGCGCTTCGGAAGAAAGAAAACCAGAGATGGCTGGGAGCAAGGGGTGCTGCTGCAGCGGAGGCGGGAGGATGTGTGAACAAGGTCACCAGAGCCATAGGCAAGTCCTGTGAATGCTGAAAATGAGCCAATGTCAACATGGTCAATATCAAAAATTGAATTTACGTCTTACTTCTGATGTGTTAAACTAAATTGGGCAAATGGTGGTAATGCAGTAATGTACCATAGTAAAGAAGAGAGACTACACTTGGGACTGTCCTGGGGAGTTAATGCTCTTGATACATCACGTGGCTCTCGGAGTCATACTGATTCTTCTTTTCTCCCCCTTTTTTCTCAAGACGTTTTTTTCAGGCTGCCTGTGAGGTTCCTGAATTGCAGGATAAATTTAATATTGATGAATATTCTGATTTGGTGACTCTCACTAAACCAGTTATTTATATTTCTATTGGTGAAATCATCAATACACACACTGTAAGTATCCTTCAGTCACAGTTGCTCCTTATAAGCAGTGCTTACAAAGAAAATTATGGTTGTGGCTGAAAGGCCAAGGTACCAAATACAAGGCTGAAAGCTGTCTTTTGATTATAGCGTGCAAGAGCTTGTTGGTTTGTAGAATTAAGCAATTAGCTCTCTTAAGTTTCTTTTGGCTTCTCTAAATTTCTTTTGAAAGTATTCAAGTATGTGATAATGGCACAGCTTTGAATGTTGATATTGCTGCTTTGGAGTTCAGTGAATTAAGCTCTTTTTTCTAAAATGTACCAGCTCAAAATAATGTAATTTTACTATCTAGAAGAGGATGTACGATTAATATTGTAAATCTTCTTTCTGTTCATCTAGTTGCTCTTAGACCATCAAGATGCAATTGCTCCTGAGCACAGTGATCCAATTCACGAGCTGCTGGATGATCTCGGAGAGGTTCCTACCATTGAGTCCTTAATAGGTGGTCTGGTTTATTGTATTTAAGACATATGTGACCTTAAATGATTTGAAGGGCAGTAAAGAAACCGTCTAAGGAGTCATCAAAGGTCCTTTGGGAGGATGTGCTCTAAAAAGGAGCAGTGGATTTGGTCCAGTGTATTCTGACTGCAGAATTTATTATCCTGTAAAAAACAGGGGTTCTTTCTTTTCTCCCTCCCACCCCCCTCACCTCACCCCACTCCAGAATTTTCTAGAAGAGAGGCAGATTTTTTGACACGGGGTGTTTTGTGTGCGTATAAACCTGAGCCACAGTTCACTGCTTCAGGGTATAACAAACACTGCAAAGTTGCACAAGCCTCTCTCCTTCCTTGGTTTCTGTGTTTCTGTGCTGCAGGGGTAGAGGCGGGGAGGGGGGGGGCAAACAGACAGTTTTTGGAGAGGATGCTTGGACAGCAAAATGCTTATCTTGTGGTCCCTTGGTGAGAAAGTTTGGAGCCTTTTAAATGAATGATTGCTATCACATTTTCTTCCGAGCACTGTCAAAGGACAGAACATAAGAGGTGGTGTCTGAGCGAACCTAGACCTGGACTTTAACTAGAACTTACCCTCCTGCCCATTTAATTTCTCCTATGCGCATTGTATCGATGTCGTTAGTGTGTCAGAGTTTAATCTTTCTGCAGCCTGTTAAAAAAGGGAGGTGGGAGGGGAAGCATCCTAACAACTGTTCTGATCAAAGTTCAGATACAATTAGGGTGAGCAAATTTCCTTTTGACAGGATAGCTGACACTGTTTAATAGGATTACAAGCTCGCTTGCCAACAAGGGCTTTGCTCTTCACTTGGAATATTCATTCTAATGAGGACACGGACAGAGAGGCATGGTCATATTTTTATTTATAAAGTATTTTTGGCAGGTCAGCTGCTCTTCTCAGTAGAGAGTGAGATGCTGAGACGCAGTGTGGAATACACGTACATCTTTTAAGACATACAAACTAGTGATGTTGCGGTGCCTTTCTGGCCAGTGCATTCTCTCCGTTTTGTGAATAAAAAGTCTACTGTTCTAATGTGATGTTTTTAAAAGCTGGTTTTTGGCTTTTGAAGTGTCCTTTTGACAGTATAGGAAATGCTGTAGTTTTTCTATGGCCTGTTATGTGGGGAAGAATTCCAGTGCTCTAGCAGTCAAGAACGTAAATGGTATGATTTAATCTATGAACTCTTTCTGCTTGGCAGGGGAAGGGTCTGGCAATGTTAATGACCCCAACAGGGAAATGCTAGCAAAGACTGAGGTTTCTCTCACGCTTACTAATAAATTTGACGTTCCCGGTGATGAGAATGCAGAGATGGATGCAAGGACAATTCTGTTGAAGTAAGTGAGGGGTAACTACCTGGCATGTTTCTCAAGAGAACGAGGAGCCCGAATTTTCACGGTTAATCTGTGTGTGAAAATAGGAGAATCAAAGTGTAATTTAAACACAGGTGGGACTGCTACTTCAAATATACTGAGCTTCTAGCCATGTCCTTTCAATGCTGTGGCTGTTAAATTTGTTCCTGTTGGTTCTTTGTCATCGTTTAATTTTTAGAATCTATCTTGCATGGTTCTAGAGGGGGAAAACTACCAGAAAAGAAAACTTTCTAGATGTGAGTGAGTGTGACAGCAGCTGTAAATAAAAAGTGTTTGTCACAACTGAGTTTTAACTCTGCAGTCCATTAATGTAAAATTTACATGAATTAATATTTGTGTTGCCTATACAATGCCCCGTGCAAATGTTTTCAATAGAATATGTGTGATATATGGAAATTTTAATATATGGAAATTTTAAGGGTAACTAAATGTCTAGTATATGTGAATAATGCTGTGTTGCTAAGTTTGCTAGTTCCTGTAGAATTAGCTTCTTTACGCAGCCTTTGAGCAGATTATCTCTGCATCCTGTTAGCGAAGTCGGAGGTGATGGTAACTTACGATACACTCCCTCTAGCTTTCCCTGTCTGTGGGAGATATCTTTGTAGGATACTTTTGCTGTTGCTGCTCTGCTCTTGGCTTACGATGGAGTCCCCTTCTCTCTTCACTTGCTTGTTCCCCAACACTAATACGCTTTTTGGGAAATAGAGGCGTAATTAGCCTAACAGAAAGATAGCAATGGGCTGTCAGGGATTTCATTATTACCGCGCTCTTTGTTCCGGAGTACTTAGTACTGATATTGACTCTTAGCCAGCTCTAAGCAAATCCCCGTTGCTGAGACGTACAGGGCAGCATCCAGACACAGATTTACCTGCAGCATCCAGACGCAGATTTTTCTGGCTCTGCGGATTTGCTGTTGCTGCCACCTGCTTTACCTTTCGCCTTGGAATCGCATTTTCTGTCATCCACGCGGCAGTACTGGGGCTGCCTTGGAATATACGGGGTAATGTCCTTGCTGGGGAGCAAACCCTGTGTGTGACAGAGACGAACTTTTCGGGGAGCCAGCTGCTGATAAACACACTGTCAAAAAAGTAAAGTGTTTCCCAGGGTTCTGGTCTGATCTAGCCTATGACTGCCTCAGTGTGTATCCAGTGATAATCTGACTTGAGGTAAATCAGCAATGTTGGTATTATTGCAGAATGCAACAGTATTGAGGGTCTTTCAGTTTAAAGTTTTTTCTTCTATTGTCCTTGACTTCTTTGCAGCACGAAGCGTTTAATTGTTGATGTAATCCGCTTCCAACCAGGGGAGACGCTGACTGAAATCTTGGAAACTCCAGCTACATCAGAGCAAGTATGAAGTTGTTTACCTGCATTCTTTTTAGACTAGGAAATTGTCATCGGTCTAGATCTACATGGTTATACTTGGGAGCCTGCATTTGTGTATTGCAGTGAAGCTGTCTCCACTGGTGTTGGAACAGTGTGTAACAATCATATGGAGGGAATATAATAAATAAAATAAATTGTACGTGTGAATCTTACAAGAAATGATTTATCTAGAAGACAGTTTTAAACGGCAGGTAGGCTTCTGCTGGCTCCCATACATCAAAAGCGGATTCGTTGGAGTCAGTATGGGAATGACCAAGCAAAACTATTTATCCTTTGTTATGCCGGAGGTCAGACAAGTAAGGGAGAAACAAACTTTCTCGTTCTTTGTTATCTTCAGACTGATCTGCTTATGAACTTGTAATTTTTTGTTTTCTTTTTCTAGGAAGCGGAGCATCAAAGAGCTATGCAGAAACGGGCCATTCGTGATGCTAAAACTCCTGATAAGATGAAAAAATCTATGTCTGTAAAGGAAGACGGCAACTTAAATCTTCAAGAAAAAAAAGATAAAATCAAGACAGGCCTGAAGAAGTTGACGGAACTGGGGACAGTGAATGCGAAAAATAAATACCAGGAACTAATCAATGACATCGCTAAGGTATGCCAGTCAGTGGTTTCCTAGCAGTTGTAGTGGACTTTTCCCACTGTTTGCAGCATTGTGAAACTGGCATGAGTTTTCAGGAGAAGTAAGTTTCGTAGTAGCTAATTTACAAACATGAAGCCTACCTTTTGGTGCAGTGTGTCTACCTCTTGGCATTTGGGACGTTGTTTATTTTTATAGGATGTTTGTTTTCTCAAATGACTGTGCTAACTGAATCTTAGACACTTTAAGGAAAAGCATTATATCTTGGTGGGGAAGTCCTGATGTGTGATCTCTTTCTGCTCCTTTTCACTACCTTAAGTAGTGCCGCTACAAGTTTAATCACAAGAGGATGTTTTGCCCATAACTTAAAGACATCCTAACAGTTATTTTTATTTAAATGTGCCCCTTCAAGAATACCTAAACTATAAAAGGGGGGACCTGAGACAAACTTGCAAAAGTGTTGTATATTGCTACAGTGACAACATATTTTATATCACATGTTTACCAAAAAACTATTTGGGAAATGTTATGTATGTAAAGTGAATAAATAATCGCCTTCAGGGATCCAATTAGAATTAATCGTACGGTTATTAATATGTGTGAAAAATGAAAACAGAAACCAATTTGAACATGTGATATTTTTTGTTCAGGTATTAAGGTAATGTACGCATACAGATGGCCAGTTAACAAAGAAATTCAAGGAAGGCTGTGCACTACTATGGTTAATAGTGCTTGATTTGTAAGATACCGTTCCTACCCAGTGGTGGCAAAAATTGCTGCCTTCCTTTGGATCACGTACTGCTGGTGCCCAATCGAGTCATTGCAACTAGGACAGCGTTGCAGTTGGAGAAGGCAACAAAAGGTTCAAATGAAGTGCTGTGTAGAGCCGGTTAGTTTCAAAAACAGTCAACACAGAGAAGTGGTGAGGCTTAAACTAGGTTGAGTGCAACTGAGGGTACCAGCTTTGTACCATGAAGCAAGACTAAGCAAAATCAAACGGTGTGTTTCAAATACTCCGTGCTCTGGGCTTGAGCAGCTGGAGAGCTCAAATGACTTAAGTCTCTGCCTGTCTTCCTCTGTGGCACAGGATATCCGAAATCAGCGTAGATACCGTCAGAGAAGAAAGGCGGAGCTGGTGAAGCTGCAGCAGACATACAGTGCCTTGAACTCCAAAGCGACCTTTTATGGGGAGCAAGTGGATTATTACAAAAGCTACATCAAAACCTGTTTGGATAACCTGGCCAGCAAGGGCAAGTAAGTATCTTGGAACCATGCTGTGGCCCTAGAAGTGCTTCCTACAGAAAGCATGTGTAGGTTGTTGCTAAGAAAAATTATAATGCCGTCTGCTCAAACTCTTCACTGCCTCTGCCAAGCTCTTCACCACAGTGACAGTTGTAGGGAAAGGGTCTCAGCAGCAGTGGGGAAATACAGGGAGAGGGCAGTGCCCTGAGTGGGGTCAAAAAGACATACGTGAAAGAGTTTTGGTCTCTCTGGGAGAGGGGAGTGTAGAGAGTCCAGTGGGGACGAAGCAGGTTGCCCAGATAATGCACGCGAGCTCAGTTGGTCTGTTCCGTCATCCTTTCTAGGAGCAGAGAATGAAAATAACGTAGTTACCTACAAGGGAAGCGCTTGTCACGAGTTGTCCTCTTCTTATCCCGAATGGAGTAATTTGTTGTAGTGCAAAACAATTCAAATTTTCCTGGGGGGGGAGGAAGGGAAGGGGAAGTGTCTTCCTCCCCGGTGAGATGTGGGAAAAGCAGCTGCCAGTGAAAACAGGTGAGAAAGTTGTTGAGTGATCTCAGTCTCCTCCATGTCAGTTGACACCAGATCCTCTTTTACCTAATGGTAGATGGTATTGCTTCCTATGCAATACTGTGTGGTTATGTTTTTGGGTTTTTTGGTTGGCTTTTTTTTTTTCCTTCTCCTGTAGCATGAAAGTTGATGGTAAACAGTAGAAAATCAAAGATCTGATCTGAGCTACAAGTGCTTTGCAGATAAACTCACTAGTAGAAATACATCATCTGTCCAAAATAGGATTAAATCCAAATAGGATTAAATGTTTGCTGTCCAAAATCTCTTTACTTGTTTGATTGATCATCTTGTTTGTGGCTTGCTTTTTTTTCAGAGTCTCTAAGAAACCTCGGGAGATGAAAGGCAAAAACAGTAAAAAGATTTCCCTAAAATATACAGCAGCTCGACTTCATGAGAAGGGAGTGCTTTTAGAGATTGAGGACCTACAAAGTAACCAGTGAGTATCCTTTTACAACTCTTTAGAGCTAAATAACCTTCTTGGAGGAAGAGGAAAACAGGTATGTTGAATTTGTGTTTCTTTCTTCAAACTAGTGTAGGTGCTGGCAGTTGAGGAACAGAAGCCCTGAGATTTGTTTGAAATCACGACAGATTGTCTTGCGGTTTGTTCTTGGAATTTAGCATTGCTGGTAGACTTTGCTATTAAAGCTGAAAAAGCTGTTTTGGTGATCTAGGCTGGCATCCCTAGGGCCGAGAAACCTTGCATAGTGATCACTTTTCAGTTATATTTTTTTTATGGTTGAAGCGAAGCAGGTCTTTGTTTGAAAAGTGTAATGGGATTTTAACATTACAGCCTGCTCCCCCTGCCCTGTCACCCCACTGCCATGGAGGGGTACCTCTTTGGGTGAATTGCTGCTATGGTTAATAGCTCTCACTGTTGAAAAATCAACCTAAAGCTAGCTCGAGTTTGTCCAGCTCCAGTTTGCTAGCCTTGACAAGTTGGTATATCTTCTGTGGAATATAGAGAAGCTGCCTTTTAGTAGAAATTTTTTTCAGCCCTGAATCATATTTTGCACTTTGAGCACTAAATGATGAGGCATGGATGTGCAGTGCTGAAGTAGGCTGTTTAAACTGCATGGGCTAAATTACTGTATTTCCTACTATGCTTGTGTGGGTGTAGGATCTGATAGGCTTCCCATCATTATTGTATTGAGTCTGGTTGGCTTTTACAGTCTCATTTCAAATGGGGATATAGAATAAAGAGTTAATAACAGAATTTTTAGAGATTTATCTTCAGATTTCATCTCGTATATTCTCTCGCTGTTTCAGTAGGAATTGTGTGTTCACTAGTGAACTGTGTTTTTTAATTTCTCAAATTTCATAGGTTTAAAAATGTGATATTTGAAATCAGTCCAACAGAAGAAGTGGGAGATTTTGAGGTGAAAGCAAAATTCATGGGGGTACAGATGGAAACCTTTATGTTACATTATCAGGTAAGAACTGTCCTATTTAACAGTGGCATATAAATTCTGCTTGGCAGACTCTTCATCTAAATAATGATGACATCTTTTCTGCCTGAACAGTCTGAAGAACACTCTCAAAAACAACCAGTTTGCTGCGGGCGAAACAGATGTAACGCAAATGCAGGATTCAGACTGCTTTTCTTTACTAGTGAAAGCCTGATGTCAGTCTGTGTTCTTAGGTACACTGAGGTGCACAACAGGAACACGTGTTTTCAACAACTTTCTGCTACAACAGAGAGATTTGGAATCAGTGGCAGCAGTCAGCTGGGCTTGGGTGTGGTGGCTTCAGCTGGTCATCGTGGGTTGGTGTTCTTTCTGCCACCCTACACTTACCGGTTGCCTTAGCCATACAGTTCTTGGGAGTCCTCAAACTTGATTTAGGCCAGGCTACTGGGACAGGCATACTGAATGCCCTTTTCCCAAAGGGTTCCCCGTTCTTCCTCCCACGCCAGGACTGTTATGCCTGGTGTCTCTGCCCCCTTCTTCCACTTCTGTTCCTGCCCACCACCCACCCAGCTTGGGTGTCATTAGGTTTGTTCATTGTGGATGCCCCAAGGGTCTCGAAACAGACTGTGTGCAGGAGCACTTTGCGTGGCGATAACTCAGTGTCCCCCTGGGAGGGACAACTGCCTCGTGTGTGCCATTTGTGTGCTCCGAGGATCTTCCTCCCATTCATTCTGGTCCTAATCCATCAGAGCTAGTCACAAACTTCTTGGTTCGTGGTGCTGCCCAAGGTGACTTGCTTCTTAGGCAGGTGTTGCTGTACCACGATGCCTTTGTAGCACTGCTTTGCAGAAAAAGCAGGTGTTCTGAGAGGGCAGCAACACGGGAACGGCCGTTGGTCATCCAAGTATAGCATTAAGAGTGGCATCAGTTCAAAAGACTTGCATTGCCATTGCCAAAATTTTTACAGAAAGCAGAAGTAGCTTTATGATTGTTTAACTCCAGCATCACCTAGGCTGGACAGCTGCAGGAGGCAGATTTGGATTTTGGAACACGTTTCCCTGCCGTAGCACTACCTGAACACCTCCAATGCATAATGTTCAAAAGCAGGCTTGTTGAAATCAATTTATTGCTAAGATAAATCGGTGCAGGGAGTCCTGTTGCTCTGGCAGGTGCATTGCTGACAAGAGCAAAGTGTCAGTGGGAACACTGCGTACTTCAACGCCTGAGACTGAATCAGCATCGTGTATGTAGTCCTAACAGAGATGCCATTTCTGTCTCTGCCCTAGATTGCAGTGCTCCAAACCACCTCACTGAGACCTGTGGCAGCTAGGATTTTTAGAAAGTGAGGGTGTGTAATGTTGTAATGCTTCATGGGTAGATGGTGTAATTAGGCACATAGGAGACCCTTTCTAAACATTACAACAACTTTATGGCTACTGTACAAATGAAAAGCCTGGAGATGTCTAGATATGAAATTTTGCTTTCTCAGAATGGTCTTTTATTTCTGCCCTCTTTCGTGGTTTTTTTTTTTTTTTTAATAAACACATTTAAAAAATTAAGATCTTAAATGCCTTAGAGTGACACTATTTTTCATGCAGTATGAGCAGATCTTTAATGAGTCTTTTTTTTCTATCTTATGGCATGTACTTTGTGATATTCTTTAAAAACCTATGGTACCACAGGGTCTTGTATACTCTCTATTAAGCTCTTGAGGATTCCTTGCTCATAAAGGTATTTTCTTCGGCAGGATCTTTTGCAGCTGCAGTATGAAGGTGTTGCGGTCATGAAGTTGTTCGACAGAGCAAAAGTGAATGTCAACCTTCTGATCTTTCTTCTGAATAAGAAATTTTATGGGAAGTAACCAACCTCTGCCAGCAAGCCTGTGAAAGGGGAGATGAATAGAACCCTGCACATACAACTTTTAATGATGTAGCTATCTATCAGTATATGCCCATGCTGTGCTAAAATATACCAAATGTATCATGAAGGAGGACTAAAAACCTCTTGTGAATTGACAACCCTGATTGAGGCTGCAGGGAGGTGGTTTCTTGTTTATTTATGATCTTTATCTTCAACTTTTGAAGGTCCCCTGAAAAGCAGTTTATTTAGAATGTATTTTTACATGGCGCTGGGGATTAAACTAATATTAGAGTATACTTAGGGCATCTGGATGCTTTATTTGCCTAACTGTGTGCTTTGTGAGGCTTGAAGTCTTGTTGCCTGTGAAAAGAGAAAGCTGGCACTGTACAGCGGTCAGTTTTCCTCTTCCTGAAAGCAAAACAAAAGGGTTGTAGACTGTGTTAGGACTCCAATTATTCTCTAACAGCAATGACCAAAATAAAAAACGGCCAAGGTCCAGGGTACCCATTTGTTTGCAAGCTTGCGGTGGTGGTGGCGGCAGTGGCCCATTGCTAAGACAGAACTACTGTGGTCTGGGGCATCAGTAAAGCATCACAGATGGTTGCTGAATTATTTGTCATTATGTACTAGAAGCCACGTAAAATAGCCAGTGTCTCATTCTGTCACTCTAATAATTTGCAGATGCCCCCTTAAATAGAGGGACCGGGGAATGTATTTACAAGTGCTTACCGATGAAAAGAAGCCTTTTGGGGAAGGGGAGGGAAACTTAAAATATTTCTTGAGATGTTAACTTTTAATGTTGCTTGCAAAGCATTTGAAATGTAAAAATAACTTTTTTCCAGTTTAGAGCGATGTTCTCTATTTCTGTATCTAATGCAGTAAATGTCAGGCTCTACCTGCAGACTTGTCCAAGGAAGAAGGCTATCTTAAAGAGGTTAGCTTCTAAAAAGATGACTTCTTCTAGGTATACTCAAGTTCCTGATTCTTTTACTACTTTTTTTTTTTTTTTCCCCCACCGTGGTGGTGGTGCTGGCTGTTCTGCTCTGTCCAATAAAAATGCAGAGACTCTTTAAAAAAAAAAATCTGACCTTTAAATTCATCGGTTGCTCCCGTTGTCCCCCCAGTTTTTTTTCTTTAACTTTTCATTTTTTT
>VZTO01017367.1:0-32970 GCA_013400615.1 Syrrhaptes paradoxus | reverse complement strand
ACATTTCTGCTGCTTCATAGGTAGTCCAAACTTGCTTTCTAAAAAGGGAGGATTTGTTCCATTCTTGACAGAATAAATTAATAAATAACAGTGGATCACACTGTTTTATTAAATAAGTGCAGAAAAATCCCTCATAACAATACAGTTCTTTTCCTATTCTCAGAATAAAAGGTCCATACAACTCCCACAACACAGTAAGAGATGTTGAGGTAGCTCCAGTGAACTTGCTCTGATATGTGCCATGAAAGCGGCCTCCAAATAATCTCTGATTGGTATTAAGAAAAAAACATTTGCATTTCAGGAAAAAAAATGTATTTCCATCCAGGATGATTAAAAAATGAGAGATTTCCTACCTAGTGGCTGAACAAACATGACATATTTATACAGTAATAAATTTAATTGTGTCTCTCTCTTTCCTCCTGATCCAAGGAAGTAGAAATTGTAATATCTTATAATATGATTAATATTGTTCTTACTGTTCTAATCACAGTAGGCTCATCTACTACAATATTGCATTTGTGTCTACAGATAATTACCTTCCTTCAGAGTGTGGTCTGAATAAGCTGGAGTAATTAAAATAAACTGGCATCATTTCAGAGTGTATTGCTACTGTACAAAAGTAACCAGCAGGCACAATTTGGGGAAGTAAACTACAGTATGACTTATTCACTCACAGATGGCAAAGGCATTTTATGTCATCATAGTTTAATTCCTGGCAGTTGAGAATTCTGCAAACATTTGCCTGAATACGTAGAGTATGAAGAATGTGAATGAGGAATATGAGTTGTTAAGTACATGGCTGCATGGACACATACAGAAAGTCCAGCACAGACTCATCTGGACAGTAACCTGTCAAAAAGCTGTGCAGCCATGTGAAAGGCATCTTTTTCTTTAGCTAACATGGCCAAGCTCTTAGCCAGGGTCATAACTGCATGCAGAATCAATACAGATCCATGATTCTTCAACAAGTTTTGGCATAAATCCAGCATAAATGATAGGCTTTAGGCTTATGCTTTCTCATATTCAAGAGAACTACAGGTGAAATTCCTTCTATTTAATTTTAGCCTTCTAAAATTTAAGCACCTAGTTACCCAGGGTCTCTGTGGTCCATAGAGCATGGAGTATACAAAGAGCATGACACAACCCTAACCTAAAATGATGCATCAGATACATGGATGATTTCTCTTCCAAAGGTGTCAATATAATTCCATTATCTGTGGAGAAGAACCTAGAGGAATAGCATAAGCCTGGACTTCAGATTTTTACAGAGTTAATATTAAGAAAAGCAAGTTTCTGCATCCAGCCGCACTACCCAAGGTACATTTTTCTTTACACCTTACAGTTATCCTGTCTCTCTATCCACTCATTCCCATTGATGCTGGGCATCCTTTGTAGAAAGACTGTACTCTGAACCAGAGTTGCTAACTCAAGGCCACAAAGCTCTTTCCTGTAAGACGTTTTCCCTTTTCTTATAAAATTATATTATTTCCTGCACTTTCTTCAGTTTTGCAACAATCTACTTAAAGTATGACCAGAAGTAGACAGTTTTAATTTATCAGTCTTTTGGTATGACATCTAAACCTACAAATCAACACCTTATAGCTACTGTTTCCCAGTTTATAAATCCAAGATCATACTGTATTTTTATTTTTGTCTCGGCGTCATGTCAGAAACAGAAGGGGAGTTTCTTGCTTACAGCTTTTTTGCAGGTATCTTTCCACACGCTCTACAGAATGGCTTCCAGTTATGGCAACAAGCTGTGAAAGTCGTAATTTGTGTTTATTAAAATGTATTTTATTTACTCCATCTTTGCCATCACTTGTAATTCTACCACACACCATCTCAGGTCCTAGTTTTGGCAGCAGTAATATTACATGCAACTTACTCACAAAATTCCTGCATGACATCGGGCCCACTGCTACTTCCAGCAGTGAGACAATTCAATTAGCCAATCCTTAATCAATTCAACATGTGCCCTTTTAACATCATCTAGTGATATTTTTTTTTTCAGGATATTTTGCAGTACTGAATGAAATTTCTCAGAAAAGTTTAAGAGTAGCCATCTTTTCTGTTAGTCGTTAAATTTCTAAAATTATCAGAGAAAATATATTGTTTGAGAAGATTTGTTTTCCATAAAATAACTTTGGCATTGGTTAGATTTCTAGGCCTTCATTGTTTTTTAATTGAATACTGTATCAGCTTTCCATTATTTTGCATAGGATTGCTGTTAGATTAATGGTCCACAGGTACTCACATCAGTTACATTCCCTTCCAGGCTTCTGGCTTTTCTCCAGGAATCAAAGTTAATGGCTAGCCAAAGATTTTCGCAACAAAACCTCCTGGGATTCCTGAGTGAATTCATCTGAGCTTGCTCTTTTAAAATGCATTTTCCTTGCATAGAAAGTTTGTTTTATTTTAAAATTCTTCGTTACTAGTGGACTGGGAGTTGTTTTATTATTTTCACCTGCTAAAAGTACATCCTCCTTCTTCCTAGATACTGAACACAAATACGTACTGAATACTTTTCCTTTTAATGTGTTAGTAATAACTACTTTATTAGCTGCAGGTGTAATAGTCTTACTCAGAGTTTAATATTTTTCCTAAAAATGCTTTAAAAATCCTGTTTGTGTATCTAGTTTGACTATCTCAAAACTATTTTTCTGGTATCTTTATTCTCCCTTATTAATGCTTTTAATTGCTCTGACAGTTCAAGTAGATAATTTCCTCTTCCTTATCCTCTTTAGGACAAATTAAAGGGCTCTGTTACATGGTTAGCCAAGATTCCTTTCTGAGGTTATCTGTCACTGACACCCCCCTTTATTGTTCATCTTCTTAATATTTGATTTGGGATATGAAGTTAACATGAAGTTACAAGTATCTCCCAGGTAATATTTCCATTTAAAATTTTCACATTTTTATAGTATTTACAGGAGCAAAATGGGCCATGATCCTAAAAAGCAGTGAAGAGGGCATCAGAGCCATGTGGACCTTACTGTACACCTCACTACAGAGAAAACTGGACACCAGCTGGAACTGATAAGTCTTGCAAATGGGCAAAGTTCCCTTAGATTTGCCAGCTCCTTACTAAAATTATGCTTTATTAAACATAGGATGAAAACCTGAATGCAGTAACTAAATTCAGTGGAAAAATTTTCATTAATATCAGGTTTTCCTCCTGAATATGACATATCATGTCAAATTTCCATGTCATGTTCCATAGAATCTTGGTGTTATATTTCCAAGCTGTGAACCTCACAGATAGTCTGTAAATTTTCATTATTTTCTTGCTCAAATGGTTCTTCTCATCTTCCTGTCTTCAGCTCTTGTATCACACTGGGCCAGACCTGTACCTTATAATTCTAAGAAAACTTCAGTTGTTTGCAGAAGGCAAATTATTTGTTGCTTTGGTTATTTTTGCCAGATAGTTTTGAACAGTTTCTGTGTATAATCCCAAAAAAATCTCTGTGAAATTTAAATGGGTTTCTTTCTCTCTGCCCTAAATGGATTTTTGCTTCAAGATGCTCCTTCAGCTGCTCAAGTTCACCTTCCATGTTCCAGACATTGCTCTAGTCTCTTTACTGACTACATATGTTCCTCACTTTGTTTTGAGATACATTCAAAAAAGCTTTCATGTGATCTTTTAATTCCTTTTAGCAGTGGTCTGTAAGCTGGCATTCATAGATGACAATTTGCCAGTGAGGATTCTTCACTATTGCTCACTCATAAGAATTTTGAAACTGACAATTGATGCCAACAGCAAGAGCACAATCCAGTGCCATCACTCTATGTTACTTGTTCAGCACTGTTGAAAGTTGGGATCACTGCTTATACAAAGCATCCAAATAGTCTTTTGATTGGTTATGACCAATTCTACTTTTTACCAGGTACTTAAACTGGATTATCCATATCTTTGTGATTTTCTCTGGGAATTCTGTCTTCAGCCATAGCAGATAAGGAAGGTTTTGTTTTTTGCATGGTTCATAAAGTATGCTCTTTTCACTGGGTTTTAAGACCATGTATTCTGATCTACTTGCTCTCTGATGCTGGAACCCTAATCTGTTTACTTAAATCTAGAACAAACTCTGTGATTGCAGGTTGTGAATTACCATTTATATTACATGGAAATCTGTAAGATGCTCATGATGATTCAGATTTGCCTGAATCCATATACAGACAAAAATGAAAACAACACAAGGAGCAACATTATATTGTGAGGGCACATCAAGTCCTTTTGGTAAATTATGTTTAAGCTACAATATACAGCTATTTTCAAAAGAGAAAGACAAAACAACCACAGAATCACAGAATGGTTNGGTCTCCCCGGAGCCTTCTCCAGGATAAACAACGCAAAACTGTGTGGGACAGTGTCAAATACTTTGCACAAGTCCTTATCCACCAATGCTGTAACCCTGTCATAGTAGGTCACCAAATTTGTCAGGCACAATCTGCCCTCAAGTGAAGCCACATTGGCTGTCACCAATCACCTCCTATTTTCCATGGGCCTTTGTAAATTATCTGACATGCCATTTCTCTTCCACAAACAATTGACTCTGTCCACTGAAGTCAGTCCTTGTTTAAATTTTGGGGCAGTAGAAAACACAGATTTTTCACAGATATTAATGTTCATTGAATCTGCTAATGAGTTACAAAGAAAAGTTTGAATCTTCATTTTGTTCCTCCAACTTTGGAATGCAGTTGAATGATGTAAGCAATGGTATAAGACTAAATTAATCTCAATAAAGCAAGCTGAAAAGGAAAACACTCAGTTTCTGAGGGTTTTGTTATTATAACTATATTTTAACTTAGTCTTGAATAAACAAATTTGAAAATACTTATTCATGAAACAGGCATACATGTACTGCAAGATCTGCAGCTGCTCAGTGGAATTAATGTTTTTCTCCAAGATCAGTCCACTGGTTTGCAGTTCTGGTTTGACTCAGGTTTCCAGGATTTCCTAAATCCTGACTTCATACACAAGAATCCAGAGGCCTATGTCTGCTTGCTCCAAGACGCACTGCATTCTTGGTTTTCAAGCAAATCCTCAGAAAAACTGCCTCAGGTTTGGTAAGACACCTGAAAGGCAAAGATGACTCAACAACTTCTCACATTTTTATTTTTGCTAGAAAACATCTCATTAACTGCTCTGGTGAATGAGATTAATAACTTGCATTTAAGCTTCAATTTAGATTCACTTCAGTCTTAAGGAAAAATATTTAACTTAAAAATATAATTTCTCATAAATGTATATGTAATGTCATGCACAGATGAGAATTACTCAAAAATAGCATGAATTTCTGTGGGAAATGTCAGCAGGAACAATTTTATAAACCACTTTTAAATCTTTCTGCAGAACTTTTCCAGTTTCTGTACACCCACACAAAATAAGCAACTAAAAATATAATATGCTAGTGTAGATAATTCGTTGAATTAAAGCAGGAAATAAAAAGCAGAACCAAAGTTTTCTATGGAAATTTAGCTATATAAAAAAAGCATTTTTAAATTAAAAAAAAATTGTTCAGTCCAGAACTCATACTAGTTCTAACTCATCTAAGGCCATCTTTATAGTCTTTTTTACTTTTGAAATTAATTAACATGTTATGGGATTAGCAGTGTCAAATTCAGAGAAAAGAAAGATGCCTGTGAGTCACTTTTCCATTCCCATGATCTAGTCTTTAGGGAGTGAAATGTTGCCAGCATTTGTGGCAGAGGCTCTCAGAGGAAGCACTGAGTTGTAGAGGGGATCAGCTGAATTACAGTGTGCACTGACTCCACTTCATTTTCAGCAATGAGGAAAAGGAAGCTTCAGTGCAGGTACAGTAATTCTGGCTTATTCCTTTGTTATCATTTTTGAAACAGGTTTAAATACTGCTGAGTGATTGGGCAGGACTACAGCAGCACTCCTCCCTATTTGGCTCACAAACTCACACATCCTTGTGTTGCCAAGAGATCAATCACTGCAGTGAGCCTCGCAGCAACAGCAACAGGCAAAGCTAAATTATTTCATGGGCTTTTCTCTGGAAGTCAGGTCTTCTGACTCAAGCCAGTGAAGGTACCAAAGAACCCCATGTTTCAGCCATTGCAAGCTCCACAGCTTTCACTGTGGCTTTTGAAAGCCTCACATATAATTTTCCTTTTAGCTGGAGCAACGGTAGTATTCAACTTCAGAGCATCATCTGGTAGACGTGACAGCCTCTCTTCTGGCTGTCTTCTGTCTCCAGAATATATAAATATGACCACAGTTCAGTGGTGAAGTGCCTAATACTTCTTCCCTGTCAGATGAGTGCAGAACAGAGACAGGTTAACTTTGTGGATGGTGGGGGAACCCAGTCTTGAAAGTAAGTCCACTTCCACGCTTACACAGCATGAAAGATAGAGTCTGTGGTAGAGTTCTGGAGGTGTTCTGCACCTCAACACAGCTGGCTGCAGAGAACAAGATGTGACCTAAATGGGACAGAGTGGGAAAATCCAGGCATGTTTGAACACTGTGCCTCTGAGTTACTCTAAGAGAAGGACATGAAATGGGAACTTTTTATACATGATCCCTTGCTCAGGGCTGCGCTGGGGTTGCAATCTAGCTCTAAGAGCAGCAGCTACAAAATGTAGTGATGACTCCTGCCAGGATAATTACACAGCTCCAGTGTCACATCTGTCAACAAGCAAAGTAATACAGAGGAACTGGGAACCTTAATGTGCAATATCATGTCATTGCTTCTTCAGGAAGAGAGCAGGGGATAAATGAGGGGGAGATTGTATTTCAGACATTTGGTATGTGCACAAAGGCTACCTGGTCCTGCAGGGAATCCTAAAAACAATTTTCTTCTGTCTGAAAAGCTCAGGGGTCTGGTTAGACCTCAGTGACATTTTCATTTTCCTGGTGGGAAAATAAAATGTCCCCAGCAGTGTAAACTTACACTCTTAATAAGTAACAGGCTTTTTAAAGCACAATGTTATATGATGACATTTTATGCAGAGATCTAACTCATAAACTCAAGAGAGCAGAGAATGATAAAGAAAATGACAAACTAGATACAGCACATATTAATATATGGCAGCAGTAAAAATCACAACGGATGGATTAGCCCCTTACGCACAGGGGTAAACAGGGAAAAACCCTGTTGCAACCAACAGGGGTATGGCAGCTTAGTGCTACTGGGAATGAGATCTAAATCAAGCCTCAATAGCTCAAAACTAACTTGCCCATAAACGCTATCATTTAATACAAAGGCAAACTATCAATGCCTGAACAGCTGTAAACATATGTTATTCAGCTGCTATGATCAATGCAGTCATTAGCAACTTCAGCAATTGTTATCCTCAGTGTAAAATAATTTCTCCTTGTTACATATCTATCAGCTGGAGATCTAAAAGAGAGATGGGTGAAGGCAGGTAGCAAGCATTCAAAAAAATTAAAGGAAAAGTCCCTGTAAATGTTTTAAACAAGAAAGCACTAGACTGCAATCCTCAGTTTAGCTCTATTTCTTTTCAGGCTAATATAGTTTTGCATTAAACTCAAAATCAGTATGAATGTGTGTAGCGAAGACCTTAGCTGTGTAGTGTAATAGCACATTTATGCATCATCCTCTTGTACTGCTTTGAATTGCAAGATTCTAGTTCAATATGGGGACTGAGGGTTTCACACAGCTAAAACCCTAATACATATAAAGAGTTGTGTGTGTTTGTATGTATAACATATATCACATGCATATGTGTATTTCAAACAAAATGTACCTCTGTGTAAACTCATTTAAATTTGAATCTAACACCGGAGGTTACCACAACACACCCCATCCCACTTAAAGCAGGGCCAGCTTTGCAGCTTCCTACCTGATTTATTTAGTGGATCTCTTGTCTCTATAATATATAACTTCATATATGTAAATTTGTATGTATGTAATACAAATACAGTGTATTGCCTTTAAAGGACAAGTCTGGCTTGGGTCTCAGAAATTTAACACTAAGACAAAGGACCAAGATGTGCAACAGGTGTCTGGAAAGACTCTGGAGGAAGACCCACAGGTCAGCACAGGGACACTGTTTCCGTTCACTGGTGAGAAGTAGAAGGAAACTGTCCCATCGAAATATCCCAATTTCTCTTTCTTATGTTTGCACAATTACAGCACCTTCTGTTCCCTGTTTCTGGAGGCTGAGTCTGATCCAGAACTGAGTGATTAGGGGTAGATTTTAGCTTAGATGAAAGATTCAAGATCAGGCCCAAATCTGACTTTTTAAGTTAACATCACACCAGGAACTGAGGATGTGAATGTGGTTACAACAGAAGTAAATCAATTGATAGAGTGGTAGAGAGATCCCACTCATCATCCATGGAAAGTAGGTGATCCACAGAGCAGGCAAAGCAGGAATGCAAAGCAGGAATCCCGAAGGATTTACGGCACCTGCTAGACCTTGGCCTGGATACGATAGGACAGAACTAGCTCAGTCGCCGGAGAAAAGTTTTTTTATGCTGTTATCTGTTCTTGTCACCCAAAGACATCAAGAGAAAGACTGGCAGACAAGCAGGAGAGGTTTTTGACAGGCAAACAGACAGATGATGGTTGGAGAGGCCTAATATGAATATTCTTTGCAATAAACTCAAAATAAACCCCACGAGAAGGATAGTCTAGATAAATTCAGACATTCTGAAGTGGCCACACATTCTCACTGTATACACACACCAAATTTTGATTTGCTTCACCTATAATTAACAAGCATTTAAAATACCGTGTAGCTCTGTTAGAGAGGTAAAATGAAAGATGCTCCCAGTTTCCTTATTAAGTCACTGAAAATTCCTCTGCACTAAATGATAATGCATGCAGTGTTTACAATACCAGAAGGCTCAAAGTGCATGTAAGGAAAGAGATGGGAAAATACATACTGAGTGTTTTGCAAAATGACTCATAAATAAATTATTCTGATTGAATCATTGTGACTTGAAAGTTTAATCCTTCAATCTATTTTCATTTTGGAAAATTTTTGAGCAAACTGTTGGTGAGAATAGCAAGGTTTGTGTCTAGGGATGCTAAGATTTTCTCACTTCAGACTATTAAAAAGGTAATTATTTGTTGCAGGTTTGGCTGGATTCATTGCATATATCTGTTCAGAATTGCCTTTTTTACAACTACAGGAGTCATCCATTTCTTAAGCTGCTGTGACAGTGGTGCAAATGCAAAAAAAAAAAAAAGGAATATGTTAGAAGCCTAGTGGCTTGTTTTCACCCTTGTAATATCAACAAATCCTATGTTATCTATAAAACTGCAACACAGCAGTCAAACCTTTTTTATTTATATCAAATCATCATAAGCACGCCTTTCGTTCTTTTGTTGATGTCACTGGTGCGATTGTGTATAGTGAACATACACTCATTTGACTGTAAAAGCTCCTGAAGTCCTGGAGCCATTTCATTTAGTTTCAAAGTTGGATGAGGTGTTTAAACCAAAGGGTCAGTTTATAGCTTTACATAGACTTTATATGTATATGACCTGGCATGCAGAGATTTGACTGACCTATAGAGAAGATAAAACACCACTACGCAATATGCACATGTATGTGTTCATGCGTATGTTGTATACAAAGAGAGGATAACAGGAATCTTTGCAGCAAGCTAAACATTCATTTAACAGTGAATTTGAACTTTTAAAACTTATTTTATTTCTAAATTTCAGGCAAAATGTTATACTTAGCCCTACAGCCCTTGTCCCACTGGACTTTAATCATCAGAACCGTTACAATACTCAGCTGAAAAAGCTTCAGAATGAAGCTTTTTATCTGGCAGCACTTCCTCTGTCAAGAACCTCCTTACTCACTAAACAGGTTGTGGGGAAAATTACTCCTCAGTTCTACCACATTTCACTTCTATTCATTCTCTTTCTAAAATAATGGCGATATCAGCTGACATCAGCATACACTTAGGAGAACTGCATTCTCTCCTGCCGAACGCACCTCAGAGTCTTTAATTAACACAGAACAAATAGCAATCTCTGCTATAAACTGCAGACAGGAGTCCTGGGAATATACCATAAGGTGGACATATTAAAGCATTCATACAGTTTATAAAGCCGGTATTATGTGGAGAGGGAAATTAAGAAGTGCAAGCAGAGGAGAAAAGATATTTCAAAAACGGGATTTGAAAAATATTGAGACTAAATTAAGTGTAGAAGTGCTGCTTGAAGTACCATATTTTGTCTACCGAACACATTCTCCTTTTGGACCTGCTATGAAAATGTGTGCACATGGATGCTCACACGCATAAATACACAGCAGTACATACAAATATTTCACAAATATAAATGTGCACATGGAAAGTGAAAGCAAACTGAATCCCTATCAACAAGCCATAAAATGTCAGAGATATTACATAAAATTAGTGGTCCATGTTTTGAAGCCCTCATCCTGCAAAAGGAGTTTTAACTAATAAGAATATCACAGTTTCATGCCAACTCCATAATACTGATACTTGCAAAGTAATTTGAAATCTTGATAGAGGGCATAGAGAAGGTTAGAGTGTGTTTTGAAAGCGCTTCTCTTACATTTATGGATAGAAAAAATGAATACCTCAAAATCTCTATCATTTTCATCTTCTCAGTAGCTTCTAACAAAAACTGATGCAGATTCACCACATACAAATAAAAGAAGAAGCAGAGACCAGCCAGGTCTAAACTGGCTACCTCAGTCAAGTTTCAGGTCACCTACAAGACACCAAAGCATGTAAGCAGTATCTCCAAATCAATTCAGCTGAGCTTCTGGGGATGAAGTTTGCTTTCCCACCACACTCCATTTTCAAACTTAATGTCTTTCAAGAGAAGGAATTCTGCCCACGGCAATTTTGGGTGAACAATCCCATAACACCTTTCTGAATTCCAAAGCACCAGCCTCCTCCTCCAGTTGTCCCTTAAGTACAAACAGCCCCAGAAGGACTGCGAGAAAATTACGGAAGATCATCAAGGAGGATTTGTAAATAACGCTGGCGACCGGCAGCTGGGGTGTTGAAAAACACATATATCATCTTAATTGTTGTTAAGCCTTGTGGGCTTGGCAAGCAGAACCTCTGTGTTTAGATAACATAGGCCTGTGGCTGCCCTGCTGTGGGAAAGATCAAAGCACAGTGGAAAACTACACCTGGAAGAAATCCTTGAAATTCAGGTGAAAGCAGTGGGTTCGAACCATCTTTCTTTCTGCTCTCTAGCAAGGACAATGTCCTGCCTGTGCCTGCCCGCCCCGGTGCATGTACCCAGCTGAGTGCTGCTGTGGAGACCCCTCAGCTTGCAAGCAGCGGGAATAAATGTACTCTTTGCATTTTATCCATGGTTTGTGATTGCTCCTGTGCCTTGCCCATGTCAGCTCACACAAGGACAAACTCCACATCTGCAAATAAGATCCTACACATTCCAACGAAGCCTGGACACATCCTAATGTGTTCAAGAAATGAGTAACTGAAGACGGGCAGCCTTGGCAGGGACTGTGATATGACAGCACTGTTAAAGTGTAGCAGAAATGAGCACAGCTACTTGATTCACTTTTCGTTGCAGCTCAGTTGGCTGAAAGCAGTGCACCACGTCTAGCTATTCCAAATGTGTATACTGTCTTTGTAATTGAGGACAGTGAAAGGACACAATATTCCACCCAGATCTATTCTGGCCTGAATAGCCCAAAGCTTTACCCTTCTATGCTTCATATTTGTGTTTCATATTCAGCAGATATCCTTTTTGCCCCCATATGACTCCAGTTTCTCACTGCTAGCACAGACAGAAAACAAGAAAATAAAGGTTTCATTCTCTCCAAGTCACAAGTGGATGTACTGATTCCTAGGACTCTGGGGGCAGACGGTGCTACCTTTTCATCAGGGCATCTCATAGTTTTCCTGTCTAGACCAATAAGAGGCTCATATTAAAAACTCTCATTGGTTTAGTGAGCTAGATAAAACAGAGCAATCATTTTTACCATACAGCTGTTTGGTGCTCCACAAAACTTGGCTGTAAAAACCTACACTGCTTAGATAACTGTCTATCAGTTTTGACCTTCAGAGCTGAGGTTGTAGAAAACTGTATAAATATTAAAATTAGAGGTAAGGCTGAACTGCAAGTTCATACTCAGATCTCATATCAAACTCGCCCAACACTTCAGTGCATTGGGAATGACTGATTTGATTTGGGACCATCTCTAATTAAAAAAAATATATGTATCTAATAATCTCACATCATTCCCACTGCTATTTTTGCTGTGTACCTTGCCCTAGGTTTCTCTCACTTATTTCAGAAGCCTGAGTCATACATTTGGGCTTTGGAGAATTGAGAGTTACAGTATGGGTAACTCTAGCTCATAAGGAATATATAGTATCCTTAGGAGAGCCCATGCACAAGCGAAGAGCAAGAGAGAAAAAAAATACAACTGCAGTGAGAATCTACAGAAAAGCTGGCAGACAAAAAATACAACTGAAGTGAGCAACTCTCTCTGTAGCTAGGAGGCAGAGAAAATGCAGACAAGATGTTCTCATGGACAAGCAGTGGAAGAAAGAATAATAACCTGGAAAGGGGCATGAATGAGGTGACTAATTTATTCAAGAAGACGGGAAGAAAGTGTTACCTATTTCTACTCATGCGAAGTTGTTGCAGGCCCATCACTTTGGATCTGTGTGCTTCTTCTCCACCCCTTGAATCAAGAACCACCTCTCTCACCACAGGCCCGCCAACTTCTTGGGGGACTGCAATGTTAGGATAACATTGGGAAAAAAAATAAATCTGGCACATATAACTCAAATACAGAGTTATGATCTGCGATAGGAGCGATAGCAGAGTAACACTGTTTTCATCAGTGGAAACACAGTGAGGGAGCTAAACCACCACATAATGTAAAACCCCATGAGGATGAAATCAATTGAGTTCATTAGAAACATTGCGTCTCATCAGTCTTTGCTGATGATAAATTATCTGCTGCCTGCCAATAGCCAGAGACCAAGCTGAGCAAAAGAATCCACGACAGAGTAATTTTTCTTAGTTCATCTAGATTTGAGGAAACAATTCCAATAATATGTGGAGCTTCACAAACATACTTGAAAGCTTCAGTTAAGAGTTTTATCTTTAGACATCATGGCTAATTATTTTCTTTTCTACCCTACAGCCAATAGTTACATTTATATCACATGAGACAGAACATCAAAATCAGTCTAGACTAAAATGATAAGATACACAGATAAGATTACCAAAAGCCAGACCCTCCCTGATCAAAAAACTCCATTTATTTAACAGAACAGATTCACATCAGATCTGGATCTTCCCTGGTACTTATTTTTATGTTACCTGAAAAGCTGAAAATGTCACTAACAACATTCTCAATAAGGATGTTTTGGTGTCTTCAGGAAAAGGCAATTTATATTTGAGGAAAGTGGTCAGAAAATTGATTTATTTTTTCCACAATGTTGAGTTTATTTTTTTTCACATTTCTCACAGCACATTGATTTTTTATGTAAACTATCCCAAAAGGATTTCAGTTTTCTAAGAGAAAACACAAACTTCCTAAATGAAGTATGCGCATTCTGAAAACACATCATAATTTTTAAAAATACTACGTCCCCTTGAAGAAATTAATAAAAATTTTTCAAACCAATCCTACTACTGTGTAAAGAGAGACAGTAGTTGGTAGGCAGCAGCTTGGAGTTTTTTCTATACACAGCAGCGTGTAAATGATCAAAAAGAATTGTAAGAGAGAGGCAATTCATGATTAGCTTACTGTAACGCAAACTGATAGATGAAAGGAGGAGAACGTATGGTATAAGTAACAGGGGCCATAAAAAGAGCAAAAAATAATAATAAATAAAGACACTGAATTTCAGTTGAGATAATTTGAGTAGACATGCAAGAAGTGTTCACTGAAATCAATAGAATGAGGCAACAGAGGTAAAGGACACAGAGGAGAAGTGGAAAGTGTTCCTAGGTAAATTAATGCATACCCAAAGGCCTGTGAGCTACCTAGCAATAAATATGTTTAGAGTCAGGGGAAGCAAATGGATGACCCATGTAGTGAAACGAGTAATGAAATGCAAAGAAGATGCACATGCAAGGAGTAAAACAACAGATCCAGAGGAAGGAGAACATGATTACAAACGTTCAGGACGTCTCCTCACTAAGATTATTACAAGATGGTGGGAAAATACTGATTGATACATATGCATAGTCAGGTAGGAAAGGGCAAACAGGGAAGAGGAGGAGAAGAAAAGCATTGATTTGAGTGAGAAGAATGGTGTCAAGTGGCTCAAATGTGCTCAGTGTTTGCTGCCATCTTATTATTGCTGCAATATTTTGCTTTTTAATACTGTTGATAGTGTAAAAGCCATACAATGTGTTATTCTTTTTTTCTTTTTTACCTCTAGAAATCTAACCTTTCAGTGTTAAGAAGACAGAAAAATGAAGGACAGTCTAAACCCTTTAGGAGAAATAAAAATATTGGAAATTAAAAAAAAGAAAATAATTTCTGGATGTCTTAAGAGATACAAAAGACTTTAGGACCAAAAGGAATCCACAGAAATTATTCTACTTCTGTCTTAGAAACTAATACCATGTCAAGGCTACATTGTAAATATCTGCCTAGCTAATTACAGAAAAGATTACTGATAGACAAAGAGGAGGTCGCATACGTAAGAATCAAAATTAAAGGTGATCAAACCTTTTAGTTATTCAACAGAAACTTAGGCAAATGGTACCTGAATTCTCCATCCAAGTCACAAGTGTTTGGCAGCTTTTATAAAGAAAAAAACTATAGCAGAGATTATAACTTAGATAAATTATAGGAGTTTGCTGAGCTGAACATCCTTCAGAATTAGAAAGGATACTGCTGAGCTAAAAAAGCAAGTGTGAGATTGAACACCATGCATGTTCATTATAAATGATGAATTACACTAAATATGGTCTCTAAGAGATGGCTGTACAGTGCAGATTTCATGATATGTCTGACAAGGTCTCACGAAATGTCTCTGGTAGAATGGTAGATGTTCTGCTTCTCTGCTTCCTGTTAACCACAAATCCAACGAGAAGCTTGCACAGGTTTTGGGTCAGCCTCTTCCCAGTATCACACACATATCCCAGAGTATTTCATGACACAGTATGTGAACTGCTCTCCTATGCATAACTCTCCTGCCCTGACTTCAACAATCTGGTGAGCCTTTTATTTTTCTCTCATCTGCTCACTTCCATTGTTCCTGGTCACCCAGTGCTATGGAGGAGATAGCCATCTACTCCACAGCTCCTTCCCTCAAAACCAGCTTTTTAATCTTTCTTGCACAACTCCCACCTCATCTTTTCTGCAATGACATCTGAAATTACTTCTCCCTCTTATTGGATCCCAGGCTGTTCATCCATCTGTGTTTATTTCATTCTTTTAAAAGTTGCAGGCTCTTTAGCAATGATATTTGGAAGTTGTTTGCAGCTTCACAGACTTTCCTCCTTCCTCATTTTTAAATCAAGGTTTTGGATTCCCTCCCAAGGAGACTTTGACTATATTATTTAGTTAGTTAGTTAGTTCCTAATCTATATTTTAGGAAAACAATAAGTAGCTTTGGCTGTTAAGGGTAGAATAATACCTTGATTTATGACCTGGATTAAGAACTATATTGTAAGCAATATGTATTTGGTTTTGGTTTAACCCCAGACAGCAAAAGCCCCACACAGCCACTCGCTCACTCCCCACCATGATGGGACGGTAGAAAGAATCAGAAAGCTAAAAGTGAGAAAACTCTTGGGCTGAGACAAAGAGAGTTTAATAGGAAAAACCGTGCACACAAGCAGAGCAAAATAAGGAATTCATTCACTACTCCCCATGAGCAGGCAGGTGTTCAGCCATCTCCAGGAAAGCAGGGCTCCATCACATGTAACGGTTACTTGGGGAGACAAACACCATTACTTTGAAATTCCCCCCCACCCCCCTTGCTTCTTCTTCCCCCAGCTTTATATGCTGAGCATGAAGTCGTATGGTATGGGACATCCCTTTGGTCAGTTGGGGTCAGCTGTTCCAGCTGTGTCCCCTGACAATTTCTTGTGTACCTCCAGCCTGCTTGCTGGTGAAGTGGTGTGAGAAGTAGAAGAGACCCTGACTCTGTGTAAGGACTGCTCAGCAATAACTAAAACATCCCTGTATTATCAACACTGTTTCCAGCACAAAATCCAAAACATAGCCCCATATTATGAAGCTACTATGAAGAAAATTAACTCTATCCCAGCCAAAACCAGCACAGCATTACATTAAGTTGGAAGGGAGAAAAAAAGAAGTGTGAATACTTGCCAATATGTATTTTAACAATGCTTTTCAAAGCTAGTTTTGAATGTTTTGATCTATGAAGAAAATTAACTCTATCACCTTGAAGCAAGGATTGAAGAAGGCAATTGAATGAGGGTAAGGAAATAGATCCAACTGTCACTTTGGTAATTATTTTCAATATTCAGTAGAAAACAAAAATAAATTAAACCACAAAAAAAGCAAAATTGTTATGAAGTCAAACATCTGCAAAGTGTCAAAGGAGGGTAACTACAATTCAGGTTAGTTTGCAGAAAGACTGATAACATGCTTTGAAGAGAAAAAAAAAAATTCCATTCAGTTAAATGGAGGATTCCATAAATCAGTGATAATACCTAGTAATCCTTCCTTCATCAAAGCAGGAACGGAAGGAGAGATTGCAGCATATCAATTAATTTAATGTCTTCCCATGTTTCTCAAAGTTGAGAGTAAGAAGAAGATGCAAAATATCTCATGTTAAGAGTATGAGTGCCCTGTAAAGCAGGATGTGTAAGCTCATAAGAAACCAGAGCACAGCTAAAGGAAAAGCAACTTAGGTTTCATATTCCAAAGCAGGATATTTAATTTCCGTAAAGTGTTGTGCACCCAGGTTCTGTATCACACAAAAGAGCATCTAGTCATACCTTACTGCCCTGCTGCAGAAGGACTTGCTACGTAGCTGTCATCGTACCATAAGCTCTCTCTCTTATACGGAAAATTAGTTTTGCCCCCTCTGCTGCTACTAAGGAGTATAATGCTTACATTACTTAATTCATGTTTTTGAAGGAATTTAATGTTTTGCTGAAGAGTTCCCTAGAACTTCAGTTGTATGAAGAGATCAATCACTCATTCTTTGCAACCGCTAGGTAGGCTTCAGGGGGAAAAAAAGAAAATAAAAGACAAAATCAACATCCAGTGATCCAAAGGCTGGAAAAAATATTGATCAGTCGGGTCATTCTCTAAGTTCATTTCATTCTCTGTGTGAAAGAAAACAGCAGTCTTCTAGGAATAAAAGATACTCTAAAGGCAGCATCTTAATGCATTTCCACAAAGGGGCATGCTTTAAAACCTTAAAGAGCACATTAAGTCTTCATTTTTTTAAGCCATCATTTTAATATAGCTTTTGAATGGGCACATAATTATTGCTTTATACTGCAGTATCACCTAGAAGCAAGAAATAAAGTTCAGCTGGGATAGGTGCTGTGCTAATATTAAGCCATAGCCTGGCTTCCCACTAGGGGCTGTCAGTCTAAATAGCCAAAAACAGGATAAAAATGAGGACATATTTGGGAAGCCATTCCACAGACATGGAGCAGACCCACTGAGAATGACCCACCCAGAGTGACACTAAGGACCTGATTCCAGACAAGAATACAATGTAGATTTCCCAAGCCAGTGACTAACACAGAAAACATCCTTCCTTTGCATTATGTCTATGCTCACATTTCCAGTAACACCTCAAAAAAGGCAGAGTTTTAGTGGCAGGCACTTCCACTTTTCAGGAATCAATGGCAAGTTAGAATTATAAATATCAGGCTGGGCCATAAAAGCTCCATCTCTCTCTTGTTTCTCAGAGAAATCAGAGACATCTTCAGTTCAACTGTGATGTGTCATTTTGTCAGATGGTGTCACTTGGCACTCTGGAGCAGGCAGACCCTCCGTGACTCAGCACCGAAGCACAGAAGTGCACCTGGCAGTGCACCAAAGAGGGAGGAATCTAGAGGGAGGGAGACACTTCATTTTAAAAGGACCTCTCTGCAAGCTTTTGTCTCTGAAAGAAAACATCACATCTCTTTCCACAAAAGCTATCTGACTCCCTCCATCCCCATGAAAGCACCCTTCTGCACAGCTGGAGTACTAATTAGAATAGTGCTTTCAGGTCCTAACTAACCACATGTGTTGTAGGTCTGCCCCAGGAATGAGATATAATCAAGAGCTAACTAATGCTTTTGAAATGTTACAGTCTAAATTAACAAGACTGAGCCATGAAGCATAAACAAAAAGAGTCAGGAATTAGCTTTGGGTCATGCACTTGCTTTCAGAGGAAAGGTCTGCTGGACTTGAGGAAAATCCTGACCTGCTTGATTGTTTTGGCCTGGGAATGTGAAGGGGGAAGTGTGACAGTGAGATCTGTTTCCAGTTGTGCCTCACAGAGTTTTTAGTGGCACCACGGTATAACATAAGTGCTGAACTGGAACAGGAGCTCTGTGGTCATAGTGTGCACCCTTTTAAAGTGGAAAGACAGGAAGCAATATTTGTTAATAGCGTGTGGGAGGAAACCCTTCCTGACAGTAATGGGCTCTCAGCTATTCCTATTAAACGCAAAGCAGTGTCCGAAATAAGCACCAAGTTCAGGGAAGGATATCCACTTCACAGAAGAGGAGAGGAAAGAGGAGGAAGCAGAACAAATGTGAAATTCCCCTTCCCTCTCAAGCTCCTTTCTTGCTGATGCTCCCCGCAGCTATTAGCAGAGACAGGAACTAGAAACCAATCTCTCTCTCACATTCTTCTTAGGCAAGATCACTGCTCCTTGCTTGACTTTGAGAAACCATCTTTTGAAATTACAGCAAGAGAGAAAAGCCATGGTGTGATCTGTCTATCAGAGCAAGTCATTCAGGAAGAAACTGCAGCTTTTCACATTTCAGCCACTGGTTAGATATTCTGATGCCTTGCGGTTCATGTTGGTGGGCCAAAAGATTACGAGATAGTACATTTTGGGTGGTTCTCTTGGCTATTCATTCCATCACAACCCTAAATCTCTTGTTCTTATTGAAATGGAGGAACAGTATAACTCATAGGCTCTGCCAGGGAGAGAGAGAAGTAGGTGTCTACCTACGCTGCAGTTCAGCATTGCAATTTCAGGAGACATAAGTTTCTATCATTCAGTTTGTAGCAGTAGCTATGACAATACAGGAGCACAGGCTGTGGTGTGGTAGCAAGCCAAGAAAGAACCCAAAATCCCCGTGCTGACTTTCAGGCTCTGTGCAGTTCTTTCATTTTTTGTTGCTACCTGCACTTGCTAAATTAGATCTAAAGCAAATATAACTACACGAGCTGCAAACATACCTTGGGAATGTGGAACGAGCACACCCTCAGGCAGGGCAATGTTGGGAATGAGAACTTTTGGTAGCAATGTTTGTTTCTAAAAATAAGTGCATCACAGCTGACAATAAGCATTTTTGCAAAGTATTGCTTTCAGATACTGGATTGGAACAGCTGGATGCTCACTCTTTTTGCTTGTAGAGTCAGTCTTTGGATTTCCAGAAACACCTAACCCAAAACTCATCAGCCTCTGGAAAACCGACTGTTAAAGTTTTTAATATTTGGAAGAAATGTTTGCAAATTCATTAATTTCAAAAGAATTTTATCACTCCAAACAGAGGTAGATGAACTTTATTCTGAATGCTTTAGTGAACATCTATTCAGATTAAACTTACGATATCTTGCAAATCCAGCTTTTTTTTTTTTTTTTTGCTTGCTTCTTTCTGAGGTTTTCAGTGTTTGCTGTGTTTTTTTTTTTTTGTTTTTTTCTTTTTTCTGAACCACTTGGAAATACAGAAAAAAGAGAAAATATCAGAAGTTTTTCAGCCATGGATAATAATCCATTTCAGGCCTAGGGTGAAAATTTAGGTCAGTTCTAATTTCATCTGAGCCAGTTCATCCACCTCTATCAGCAACCCAGGGCAGGACAAACTGCAACAGCCAATATGTTGGGAAAGGGAAATTACTACTGTTACAAATAAGGATTGTATCATAGAAACCCTGGATTTATAGCTAAGAGAGTGGCAGTGTTTCTCTGTATATGTGCTTGCACAGTTGCAGGTTTGATTGGTAAGAGAATTACATCTATAGTCCTTCTTTGCTTGATGCTGGATTGTGTGTTTCTTATTATTTCTCCATCTTTGCTTGCACTCACAGACCACAATTCAGATTGCAGTGATGATTAGCAATATCCACTTACACATGAGAGCTAAAGTGCTACAGACAAAACCAAAACCTGTGTTACAAAGTAAGAAAAACATAATTCTTGTTACTACTGTGTATTGATTTATCTCCTTCAGTTCCTTTATCTTTTTATTTTGGTGAGAAAAGTGATGTTTAAAAAGCTAAAAAAAAAGAGCCAAAAATAGTAAAATATATAAAATACAAACTGAAATTCTGTGCTTATATATAAACATAACAAAAGCCACACATATATTTCTTAAATATGCAAATATCCTTGGCATGCCTACATACGGTATTTTGGAGATACTATATACATTCAAAAATAGAAGGAAATTAATTTTTGTGGCTAGTTTTTTTTTTTTATCTGTGGTGTTAACTTATTTATATTTTTTTACAGTCTTTTGTTTCTTTGTTCTCACACCAAACCTATACATAGCAATACTAAGCAGAGATTTTCAACACTGGTCTCAGAGCAAAGCCCCAGCACAGCTGATGCACTCAGCCCTTGTTTCTTTGTAGAGGCTGATGCTGGGGCAAGCCATGCATTCTGAACAATCACTTCCATAGGTGAAGAAGTCCTTCTACTCCTAAGATGGTTGACCTGGTAGGATAGGAAGGATTTCATCAACACAATCTGTGGGAAGCATGTCCTCTGTTGTGGAACAGGCTTTGATCTGCAAGGCCAACAGCTAAGTCTGTGTAAACAAGAGTCTATAATTTAAAATCCTCATTTTTGTGCAGTGGTGAAAATGCAGAAATCTGTGATAGCCCTCCTATGCTAGCACTTTGCCAGACATCAGACACATGTTCTGGTACCTGTGTAATGTCTACGGAACAAAGAGGTTTCAACCTGGAATCCTACAGTTCGATTTCAAGCAGTGTGCATGTATATACATCGATAATTAGCCTTGTTTGCTATTGTTCTTATTAAGGGCTAACTCTGCTTTGAGCAAAATAAACTAAGACTCAATAACCTTGCACCAAATTTCAATATTGCTCTCCAGTCCAAGAGCTTTTCCTTGGTATATTGTGTATCAATTTCAGAAACAAAATTTTCTTTGATTTTAGGAAAGCACAGATTATGCCACTGATGTCTTCACTGTAGATGGGTGGGAAGAACCTGGTCCTTGATTTGTTCAAATGTGGCTGCAGGTAGGATGCTACAGTACTTTGGATGAGTGGTGCAGATAGAAGAATAAGAGCTTTCACTTTGTGTGTGATCCATATGAATTCTGGAAGAGCACTCACAGCCTATTTGCTGTAGAATAGGACAGGACATGCAACATCTGAATCTGTGACTCCAGCCCTTTCTGTGGCTGTCAGATCTGCTGCATGGTCACATCAGAAGGATTTTCACAGCCCTTAGAAACGTGTACAAGCTTCTGTTTTTTTAAGTTCTCAGCAGTTAATGAGGGAATTTTGCTTAGTGTCTCCACGTTCTTCATAAGAAAGCACAGTTCTTGCAACAAAATCACTTTTCTTAGAGGTCTAGTCTGCTGTTATTCAACTCAGGGAAATAATACAGGAAATTATTTTTTATGCTTTGATTATTCATCTTTTCTGTAGGATCGGAATGATAAAGCAAGACAATGCCCATTTATTTTCGTAATGCTCTCTTGATTGGTGTCCAAACATTTGTAAAGCATCTGAATTTTCTTAGGCTGAGGTCTCTGACAAAACTTACTTCCATGAGTCAGACCAACTCTGTGATTATGTCTGCTGTCACTTTTTTGTTATTTTGAATGACTGCTGTGAATCTTGGAGTCACTGAGAGTCACTGCACAACTATTCAGCTACGTCCAACATTGAGATGTCTACTACTTCTATAGGAGTAGGAGTAAGAACTGGATATTCAAGTGGTCTGATGGGTGCAACATGTATACAGTGAGTCCATCCCCATTTTATAAACAAATTTTATCTGAAAAAAAAAAACCTTAAAAAGCATGTGTTACTTTGGGATGCTTTCTACATTGTCACCATGTAGGTTACTACTTTGCTTCAAGGACAGGAAATTGCAACAACAGTGTGTCATCACAAGGTTTTTTTCACCAAACAAATTGGCATCCCCACTGTATTAATTTAAAACATGCCTATATCACTGTGTAGGACTCACTTATGATACTAAACTTTTGTTGTCCATTTGCTTCACATTACCATTTTTGACACAATATTCTTCTTTTGCAGCTTAAATAAAAGAATACCCAGGCTAATGTAGTTGTGAAGGTTGAGGCATGGATTTAAATTCCAATAAAAACAGTAAGAATTTTTTTATTGCCATTCATGGGCTTTGGATCAGTTACAATTTGGGTTTCATAGGATGTTCTTTTATGCAGAAACATTCTAGTGTAATCCACAGCTAGAGGCAAAAATGTCCATTATGAATGAATGTAAAGTTACCAAATTGATTTCCTGCTGTATTTTTAATGACATCTTCTGCAATTGCAGCCAGTAACCTGAGCCATAGGGGCCATTGGTGTCCTAGGTATTAACGAGAGCCACAGAAACAGCGTATGCTAATATATTCAGGCTCCAAATAAACAAGGCAGACATAAAGCCAGGAAGCTTAAAAAATATCTTCTGAGTTTTTTAACCTCAAGCAATTAATATGTGATAGTGACTCAGTGCTTTCAGACCCAGAAAACACTTACTATGAAAGTAGATCCTTAACTTCCATTAATGTCTTAAATGCTTTTTCAAAGTTTTACCTTAGCAGGTTTGTATAAATTCATACAAGAATTTAGCTCCAGATAGGAGCAGCAAACAAAAACATAGTCACAATATCCTTGACAGATTTGAAAAGCTACTGGGCCACTGGTAAAACAAAATACGGTTTTTGTGTCTCAGAACACAGACAATAAATTAACTCAGGAAAGGTGCCACTATTTTATCAACTGCATATGTGTGCATTTGAGATCTTTCAGCCTACCTTGTACCTAATACTAGCACAGAAACCTGTGAAACTTGTTCCTTTCATAAGTAACACATAAGAAACACAAGTTTCCTCACTTAAAAACATTTTTAAAAGATCATTTTTGCCTTAATAATGTTGTCTATTTATGTACTCTAGGTTTTTTAAACACTGGATTGCATTTAAGATTTAAAAACATTTATAGAGTGCACCACATGGATAAATATTAATATATATTTTTCTCTACCTTGAAGTAACAGGATGTTTTGTTTTAGTATAAAGCACTATGAGAGTGGTAGGAGAACACAGCATGAATTAAGTTGCTATTTGCATTTCTTTGGCTACTGTGATAATTTATTTTAGCAAGTTTTCATGTGAGATATTGATTAGATTATTTGATGCCCCTTGCTAGGTCAGCAAAACGAAAGACGGTGATATGTAGTCACAATGAAGAAGGATTTCACAACGAAACTGTGAATTGCTTCCTGGTAGAGTTCTGTCTTAGGCAGCTCTCTTTCTATCATGGTGACTGAATCAACTGTCCAGATTTCCTTTAGCAAAGGGGCTGGTGTGCCATTACTATGACTGACCAAATGTAGTGACCAAAGAATTTTCCTGGAAAAACACAGAAATTTTTAAAATCACTATTTTCAAAAGGAAAAAGTCAACATCAAATATACATACACATACAGACATATATATGCAAACAAATAGATGTGTGCTAAATGTAAAAAACAGAGACTAAAATGAAACTTTTCAAATGATGTTTTGAAAAGTTGAAAGTATAGCTATTTCAAAATGAAATATTTGTTCTTAATTTCATCATTTGTGAAGAAATATTGCCATGACAATTGCTGATATTTAAACCTTTCTCATTCCATTTTGAGAAGAAAACGTGAAAATATCAACTTTTCCCATGGGATAGAGATTTTTAACAGCTCTAATCAGTGTCATTTTCAGTAACTTTTGCTCTGATGTTTGTCTTCAAAACAACTGCTGTTAGTTTTCTGTCATTCAGAAAAAAAAACATGGAATCAGGAGATAAGGAAGGGACCTCCATCAGTTAATTTCATCTGTCCTCTTCAGTATCATATAAACCTGACATATGTGTTGTTTTGTTATCAACAATTACTCTTTGCAACAATCTGCTTTTTCACAGACTGGGAAGAGTCATGGTGCATCATCCTAAATTTATATTTGCTCTTTCATCACCAAGGGAGGATTTACCTTGTCTTATCTGTTGTTATCTGAAAGTTAGGCACCTAGTTGAAACAAATCAGTCATTCCCTGTCAATAATCACAGCAGAGAAAGAGTTGTCTGTCTTCCCTCAGTATCAATAGGCACTAAGAGAGAAAGATTTATCCATTGCAAAGCACACAGAAGAACTCACCGTCCCAATGCTAGTTCTCTCCTCTGATTATCATGGTAAAAGTAGATGAGATTAGATCTTTGAGATTAATTCTTAACCTAGGTCTTCACCTTGACATGCTCATTTTGTGTACTAAAGAATGATGTGACTTTTACTGTAGGGTTCAGTACTAGCATCTTTTACCTTTCTGGATCTCCTTTCAACTGATAATTTCTAAGTGCTTCATAACCCCTAACAGAGAGTAAGTTATGACTTTTTTTATAGTTAGTCAGACCAAATATTAAATAGAAATGACATCACAAAATTTAACATTTAGTCTTTTGCTACTGACAATTACGTGAGAAGGAGACAGTGGAATCAAAATATTTTGCATAAGAAGATATTACCAAGATCTCTATCCACAAGCAAGCCTCCTTAAATAATAGAAATAACACACTTAAAAAGAATGTTCATGAAAGCTGAAGGGCAACAAGTGAGCAGGATCAGTCAATATTAAGCTGTGAAACCGTAACTGAAGAATGACTTATCATGTGAAAGGGAGAAGTAAGCCTGAATTAATAAAAGAAAGTTAGATCCCTACAGCCTTCTTGATTCTTTGTGGATATCAAGATGAAGTAAGTGAACTGACAACTCATTCTGCTTTTGAACATCCTTTTCTCTACCATCAGGAGTCATAGAGGAAAAGATCTATCACAAGTTGCGAACTACAGCAGCTTTGTACCCTTTGGCTCTGTTCAATGTTAAATATATTAGTAGCTTCAGTGAGACCAAACAACCTTTAACAAATCAGGACTTTAGGACATACATGGTTTAGTACACTACAGAGGAGTCTGGACTGTAGGAAAATAATGGATTAATCAACCCTTTTTTCAGATGAGGCAGGAAAAAGAATGCAAAAAAATGTGAAGACATTCCAGAGCATTGAACTACGTAAGTGGATGGCTTAGTGAAACTCAGTGTTGATGGACCTGTATAAGAAGGATCAATCTTGGATTGATCATGGATTTGGATTTTAAATTCAAGCTATACTAGCTATAACATATGAGAATGCATAATGGAGAGAATGCACAGAGTACTGTCATTTGATACAGAAGTGGTGCAAATTGACCTCTGAATTTGGGAATCATCTCGATTGTTGTGCCTCACAAACAAAATAGGAATGTCTAGATACTGGCAGTGAAGATTCCTAGGTGTTTGATTTTCATCAGAAGAAAGATGGACAAAATGACTCCTGGAAAGCTAAAGATAAGAGGAAAAGATGGAACAGACTTCTGTGTACTAGTAGATGGTATGCCCAGATTTCACTGAGTGGGCTTTTTTATTTCTTTCTTTTTTAGTAACATAAGCATGAGTGGGAAACCAGTAAATATGAGAAATTGCATATTTTAAAACTGTTTAAACTGGGTTAATCTTCCGTGTGAAAATTAATCTTCATGCTTTTCTGAAATATGAAAACTGGTGTATACATGAGTTTTTAAAGATTCAGGCAACATTTTGGCATTTATTTGGTCAATAGAACAACAACAGTTATAGGTGCCGAGACAGAAACAACCATCCATGTTTCATGGCCTAAGTCAAACACTAACCAAGTCTGAAAGGAAAAAAAAATATATTGTATTTTAAAATGTTCAGAGATACTTAGATTCCTATATATGTTACACATGTACCACTCTGTAAAATATTACTAAGTATCTTGATGGTGGTGGATGTATAAGTTTATTCTCTATCATTATCCACCTTGGTCTGAAAGTTAAGAGAAAGCATTTAAGAGGAACTCTATTTAAGAGCACACCCCTTTGATAAGTTTCACTCAAGTGCTGTAGATGGAAAGACTTGCACTTTGTTTTTTCTGGGAAGCCAAGATCCTTTTGTTTGTTTGTGTCTTTTTTAGACCACCAAATTTAATTGTTTGCTTCCCTGACTGTCATGAAATAAGAAGATAATGAGTTTTTCATT
The DNA here is from genome assembly GCA_013400615.1 of Syrrhaptes paradoxus. Classification (NCBI taxonomy): domain Eukaryota; kingdom Metazoa; phylum Chordata; class Aves; order Pterocliformes; family Pteroclidae; genus Syrrhaptes; species Syrrhaptes paradoxus. Next base: position 6,537 of record VZTO01017367.1, on the reverse strand, counting down.
GTTCACTAATTGTATACTAAAGATGAGACACAGTCAGCCAACTGTAAATTGATGTTTTACTGTAATGTTTGGATATTTCAGTGCAAATAGTCACAAATACATCTGTTCCTGCATAAAGTAAAATGTCTGTGTTATGAAAACAAGCTGATGTAGAGAGCAATAAAAAAATAACTGTGATGACTTCTGTGGATTAGGATTTGGTGCATTGTTTGATTTGCTTTTGACATCTCAGTAACACGCTTGCATGTTTCAGCACCATCAAGACAGGCAATATTTCAGCAGCTTTTCTTGCTCTATAATATCTAGAATTGCAAACCCGGAACTGATATTCACAGATAATATAAAACTTAAGATCTAAGTAACTTTGCAATGCAAAATGACAAAATCTGCTAAGGCTCAACAGGCACCATCTTTTCCTGATCTTGGTTGTATCTAAAAATAAAGGTTCCCGAGGTGAGTTAAGCATCAAAGCTCTGTTAACTTTGAATTTTCGGGCATGTGTGTGTTCTCAATGTTTTTCTGTCTGTTTTGGGAATGGGATAGATTTAACATTCTAATCTGATCCAAAGTTCCCTAAAGGATCCAGATAGAAATTTGAACCCCATTGAGTTTAACAGCAGCTTTAGTATTGATATTAAAGTAACTAGGATTTCATGTTAAAACTTTCAATCAGATCATCCATAATGTATAAGTTTCAGTTCAGAGGCAGAAAATGACTGTTTAACCAGCAAGCTCATTTCTCTGTGGAACAGGGAGGTGTCAGTAGCCAATATTTCATAATGGACTTCATCCAAAACACACAGAAGAAAAAGAAGACTCATGTAAGAAAAAACAACAGGCTCTTGTAGACTTTTGGTGACTTTGACAATATTCAGTATGGCCAGTGTTCAGAATTATACCACTTTTTCCTAACAGCTCAGATGTCTTTAATAAAATACACAATCTACTTCATACCACAGAGAAATATGTTTAGTAGTTACTCAGTGGTCACAAGATATTTTAGCATGATTTCATAGTAGTAAAAAAAAGGCATCTAATTTTAATTATGATCTTTTCAAGCATTACTTGCTCTGTCCAGCTTTTCCATTGGGAAATAATAAAAAGGACTGAATTTGAAAATAATAAATTCTGCATATATTATACCATGGGAAAGCATTAATCTTGGCTTCAGAGGGGCATACATCTATATACACCAGTTGGATTTGTCCTGCCAGTAACCATTCTGTGACACAGCACAACAAGGCTGGTGACGCAGCCTGGCAGCTAGCGGGGCTGGAAGCAGATCCAGCTGCCCAACACATGAGATAAAGCCATTCCACATGCTCTCTGCCTTCACCTGTGAGCTTCTGTCTGCTCCCAGCTCATCTAAGACCAAAACAATTACTGGAGAATGCCTTGTGGGGATCATCAGCTAAAAAACATATTTAAAAACCAAATTGTTTTAGGAAACTGGAAGTATAGTACATTTCACTCAAGTTAGGCTGTGAACATTTTGGCTTAGCTGATTTTTAAGATTATTATTCAAGTGTATTTTGAGTTCTGGCTATCTAAACTTACACAGACCAATCCTTTTTATTTATGGGTCACACAATTTGCACAAAACTCTGGGTGATTTGACAATGCCTTGCATGCTGCTTTTTATCTATTTTCTGAGCCCTTCCACCTTTTTTTCCATTTCATTAAGGAGAAAAATGAAAGCAGAAATAGTTCACAGCCTGGAAGCAACTCTGTGATAAGCCCATGCTGTCAGGACCATTTTTATATTTACTATTATTTTATATTTTTGTATATTTATATACATCTTATCTATAAATATGTGGATTCTATATATATTTATACTCATAGGTCATATTTGTAGTCACTGGCATCTAGTGCATTGCTTTGGTGAAGAAGGGACTCAGAAAGGTCTGACTGACAAGGAAGGCTAACTAGTTGACTGAGAATTAGAAATCTATGTGAAGAGCAGGTGCCTACATGTTTTTAAGAATCAGAACAAACTCAGGGGCCAGGTAACCACTGCTTTACCTATTACTAGCCCCAACTGCAAAGATGGTCTCGGGGCCATCTCTGAGTGTGTTGTTGGCAAAAGGGATATTACATTTCCTAGGATTTATTAGTTCATCAAGGCCTTTCCTTTGGGTCCTTCTGAACTAACCAACATTCATCTTATAGCAATAATTTTTGGCTTAATTGCACAGTTGCAGCTCTTATCCTCAGGGCCCTGATGAAGCAAAGCTTCTCCAGCAGAAGACATCCTGGGTTCAGAATCAAACACTGTTCACTGGCAGAAGCTGCTGCTGCCTGTGACTGAAGAAAAATGAGCAAAATATTGGATTGGTTCTCACCATTATAGCTTTGAAGCAGACAGAAAAATAAATTAATAATCTTAACAGCATGAAGAAGAGAAACAAGCATAAAGTCTCAGAGGGAAAGGAACAGAAGTCACATTAAATCCAAATCCACATACACCTAAACACTTCTCCTTGTGCTTAGGGTGAGGGGCTGAGAGGAAGAACACACATACATCCATATTTCTCCCCAAATTAAAACTTTGCAAAGATCTCGTCAAATAACCCCAGAATCTCCAGGAGACAGGATATGTTACAGGGGGTACAGATCAAGCCGCTCTGAGGAGACTATGTAGAATTAAACTGGACAGCTATTTTAGATGCTTCCTCATTATTAGCAGCTTTAGTAAGAGCAGTGCCTATGCATTGTACTTCTAAATGTGTGTGTGTTTGGTACTTGCAGGGGCCATTTCACTCACTCAATGTAAAACAGATCAACTATTTTTTTTTCACCAGTTTTCATCTAGCTTATTTTCTGAATTCCCACTACAAAGAACCTATAACAAAACCGGCTGAGCTAAACTTCACCAATGACTTTGTCACTTGTCTACTTGAAAAATGTAACTAGAGGAGTACCAGGATAAACATACACGTGTGTAGGTGGATATTACTGTTTGCTTAGTGGTGAATAGTCTATTTGAGTTTATGCTCAGCGCTTATTACCAGGCAAACACTGCTAGTGATGATAGTGTTTGCTGTCGCACTCAAAGAGGAAACTCACTAAGGTAAATTCTTGGTATAATTGGTAAAATTCAGCTGTCTTCAGCCTTTTGCTGAAATGGGATTTTTGCCACTGATTTCACAATAGAAAGGACTGCTCCACTACCAAGACTGAGTTGCCTCCAGAGGATCCGGTAGTGTTTGTTGTTAAGGCTGAATCTTTTCTATCTCATGTTGGCTGGGCTGTTTCCAGCTCCGTGGGAAGGCTAGTTTTAAGGCCCACCAAATGAGCAGCACATCAGCCCTACTAGTGGAGGCTGCTAGAGGCACATTTTGAATTGATGTGTCTCTATCAACAGACCACAAGCCCTACTCAACTACTGCCAGTGAAGATCTCAGCAAAATGCCAGGCCACTCTTCCTATTGCTGTTTTGTACTTTGTGTCCCTCATCCTCAGTTAAATGTTGTTGCTTAGACAATGAATTCCTGAAGGTGACTTCTTATAAAATAACAAAAGAAAGTAAATATTAAGCAACAAAACAAAACAAAACAAAACAACCTGTAGTTAAATTTCTTCACATAAGGTAAAAGAAAAATATGCAATTGTTTTTGAAAAAACATATAATGTTGCTTTTTCTTTCCCCCTAGGACCTTTATTTATTGCATATTTCAGCAGCTACTATGCGGTGATGAGTTTATCAAATGATAATGTAACTGCTGACTTCATTTATTAAACTTCACAAGGGCCAAGCACGAAGTGTAAATAGAAAAATCACTATCTCTGGATGCCAACAACGATAATTGCAGCTACAGTTACTGTGCAGGCAGTGGAGCGCTTTGCAGAGTAAATGAGAGGCAGGTTTTTCTTCAGTAGATAAACATCCTGCTATAGTTCTGAGTGAGTGGAGAGATAACACAAACACAACTGTTTAGCAAATACACCGCTTATCATCTGGCTAGTTGAAGGGGAAAGGCAGGAATTATAAAGTCAAGTGAAAATATAGGAATGAATATTGAACCCTGATGAAGAGAGAGATATACGGCCTGACTTATCTCCAGGTCAACATTACAGTGAGAATGGATTTTCAAATTACATCTCTGTACCATTCAAACAATAACCACCTGTTTTCAGCACAGAATTCTCCTTCTGCCTCCTGAGGGGTACCTTCAGTGTGTTCCCATGGGTATCTTCTGGCATTTATGACTCTCATATATCACTCTGCTTTGAAAGGCTAAGCTCAATGCAACACAATATTTAGCAGTGTTTCAGCAGGGAATGAAAGAGGGAAGATGGACAATTCATTGCTAAGAAAGCAGCTTTGGGCAGAAGATGCAGAGGTCTCATTTTCATGCACAAATACAAGGTTCAGATGTAAGCTTTGAGGGATTTATTACGAGAACATTGAATGACTAAAAATTTAAAGCCTGGGGCATTGCCAAAGCAGCAGAAACAAAGTTTCACCCCTCTGTTTACAGACTCATTCCTGAGTGTCTCTTTCATTCAGAGAGAGTAAACAGTCCTCATGAACATTATGCCATGAGCTGGAAAGTCAGGAGGGAGTGTCTCAGTCTATTGCTGCACTCAAGGCCCAATGCTACGGACAGATAAGCAAAATAGCCGGCGGTGGGGTCTCCAGAACTTTCTCTTGCTTTTGCAGGAGAGGCAAAGGAGGTAGTGAGTTCTACCAAGAGTAGAGAGAGCATCAGAGAACGCAGGGTTCAAAAACTGTCTATGCTTTCTCTCTGATCAATTTCTGCAGCCCTAAAGATTAAGAAGAAAATTTAATTATTACTCTGACATTGATGATAAGCTTGGAAGCAGTCTTCATTTTACCAGCATCCTTTTGACTAAGGTCAGCTGAATCAGATTGTTGATCTGTGCCTCAACTTCTGAAGCAATAAAATAGCAATAGTACTATTACCCCATGGTGTATCTTGGGTAGAAAGCATTTTAGTAACACAAAGATGCTGTTTTGTTATTACACACCTTATGGTAGGAAGAAAGTTTGGAAGAGCTGTTATTTCTGAATATATTTGAAGGCAGAGATTATTATTTTTTTTTCCCCAGCAGTGAAAAAACAAGAGCAGATTTCAGGGCAGGTGGTAAAGAACTAGATGCCATTGACAAATTAATACATCTTCAAATAATAACAAGAGTAACTTCTCAAGTGAACTCAGACTGAAGTTTTTTTGGTAGTGGGTCAAGCTAACATATGGTTGGCTTAGACACTGAGATGACAGACAGAATCTGAACAGAAGCAATCAAAAGAAAATCTGTTAAGAAACAGACAGCAAAAATATGATCAGTGGAGGCAGGGAAATTAGATTGACAGGTGAGAGATGCAGATAAATGATAAATAAGTGATTTGGCTTTTTTTTGTAACAGGAGTTCAAGCAATTGCCCTCCCTGCTCTATTATTTTATAAACTTTGGATATCTTTACAGGCTGATAATATGAAAGTAATTTAAAAGTAAATACCCTGTTTCCATAGGGAGTGTAAAAGAAAGCATCACTGATCCTGTTTCCAAAAAGGATATATTTTTGTAGCTGCTTGACTTAAACTCTTATTTGCATCAATACAAAATAGATCTAGACATATTTTTATGCCCATTTTTGACAGAGTTTCTGCCATGTTAGACACCTCTGAGCACATGAACAAACTAAAAGACCCAGACAAATCACCAACAGGCAACTGCAGCAGGACGGTCTCGGCTTTGGCTTTCTTGGTTTGCTGATTGCTCTTGCAAGACTCTTTGGGAAAAGGTCAGTCAAGATACCTGCAGCAACACATGTGTTATCCTTCACCCCCTGCCCTCCTGCTGCTGTCCATTGCCACCTCTCAAACGAAAACACGTCATGCAGAACTGAAACAGCAGAATAAATCTTTTCATCTGCTTCAGGGCAAACTCAGCCAGCTTGGCTCAAACACCCTTTTGAAGTAAATCATCTGCCCAAGTCCATTATCTAGATCTGGCAATATTCAATGTACATAGCAAAACATGGGTAAAAGCTATAGCATACTTTCAGAACTTCAAGAGCAATAATAAAAAAAAAAAAAGTTAATTTTTGCTGATTACACTCTAAGCAGTTGCATAGTCACATCTTACAGGAATGGTAATTTTGTTTACAGTCAAATATTTTTTATAATTCTATATTATATATAAAAATTATAATTGACCTTCAAGTGTCTATCATCAGCGTCCAAAACAAAATGGCAATGTGATAAAGTCAGAGGAGATTTAGTTGCTATGTAAATAAATATATATATTCCAGAGAGGTGACTAAAACTTGACCATGTCCAGGGGAGTTGAAAACTCAATGTTCAGCAAAAGGAGGTGCACCAAGACTATGACTTTACAAATGACACTTCAGCACTGCTGGTTTCCTGACTGGCAGTAGGCAAGAATAGGTCAGCCCTGGGTCCTGGCTCTTAAATGAGAAAAGTATGTCTTGTGCTTGGTGTGGCAAGCCAGAACCAGCACCAAATCCCATTCTCTGAAGTGACCATTCCTCTCACAGCCTCTCCTT
>VZTO01017366.1:228964-241862 GCA_013400615.1 Syrrhaptes paradoxus | reverse complement strand
CAGGGTGTTGGGGAGAAAAGGGAAATTTTTTTGGACTTAGAGTTTGAAGTAAAAAAAGCATTTTTAAATGTAATTGACATTTACATTTTAAATGTAAATGACATGACAAGATTTGATTAATCTTTTGTCTGTGGTTGTAAATATATATATATATACACATGATAGAGCTTTCTTTTGTTGTTTAAAAAAATTTTTGTGGTCTACAGCGAACATGTGTTTTTACTGAAAGAAAGTTGATTGATGTCTTCTAATGAAAGTTGAAGTTCAGTAGGACTGTTACAATATCATGCCTGAAAGGGTAATGTCTCCTGAAAGTTACAACTGAAAATAAAGCCTGAATGTATTATTAATTGAAATGTGTGCTTTCTCTAGACATAGTGGAGACAGTGGTTTGAAAACATGTATTTGTAGTGTATAATATACAAGCATATATATTTTTGGCTTTATAATACCCTTTAATCTTTGTGCCATTCTTTCATATATCTTCATAAATTTAATATGATAATAATTGTTGCGGTTGGTGAATGCACATATTTCCAGAATACAAGCATTTTCAGGCTTACATTTAATATGATTCAGAATTTTTAAATTAAAATGAAAGAACAGGTGGCAATCCTTGACTGCAGAGCATTTTTAAACTTTAATATGAGCAGCTCAGAACCAAGAGGTAGATGTGTGTTCGCTTAATTATTTTTCTACAGCACAGACTCTCAAAATGTCACCTAGAGAGCACAACTTCATGACCGTAATTCCTTTTTATCTCCAGCTATTGAATTCAGGCAGCCGTAAGTACATGCGAGAGTAATATTGGGGCACTAGGCAATTGGCTTTGTTGCCACAGAGAGATTACACAGTTGCTTATGGGAGGAGATGATCTGTGCAGTAACTGAATAAGAGGGCAAGAAGCCCTTAAAATAATCTGTATAAAGAAAGCTTCCAGAGTTCTTGTTTGGGGTTGAAAATGGGCTACGTCTGTGTTAACGCTGACATTATCCGGTGTTGAAAACTGTAATATCGAAAATACGGATGTAACTAAAGACTTCTTTGCCTCTCTTCTTCAACCAGACGTTGCTCTAAGTTAGGCTTTGGGTTATTTTTTCTTAAAACTGTTGTGGCATGAGGCAAATCTCTAACATGCTTCAATAGGAAGGAAGAAGATTAGGATAAGGCTAAAGGTCTTTATTTTTTTCTTGGTACTGGAACTGTTTTGGTCAAACTCTTAACAACTATTCTACTGGAAGTTTACTTTCTCGCTAACATCCTGCTGATTCTTTTTTTGGACTGAATTTCACTAAAGGCTTTTGCTAAAGACTGTCCATACCACCCTGAAAACAGCAGCTAGTGAAGCAAAACAGAGCTGTCCTTTCCCGCTGTCGAGAGTACCACCATGCCCCGAGAGGTAGGAATAGTTTGCATAGCCTACATTGCTCCTTGAATTTGTCTAATTTCTGAGAGAAGATCTTGGAAACTCAAGTAATGAAATCACTTAGCTATAATTATGGCATTTTTCAAGCCAATGTCCTGTTAGATTTTTGTAAGTTTTTCAGTGCTTCTTGAGAACTCTTATTTCTCATCTATTTTGACTCTGATTTTCCTGTACGGTTGCCTGCCCATCATATCAGATGGCTCATTAACATGATTCAGTTAATATATTTTACATTTGGGCAAGTCAGGAAATACGAAGCTGTGTTTCCCACAGAAACTCTGTCTTTTCTATAAGTAGCCATTGGCTTTTAGGTGCTCCAAGTGATTTAGAACACCAGTTCCCAAAGTTTTTGTTTGCTTTTTCTGCACAGTTATATGATAGCCCATGCATTAGAAAACATGCATCTGTGTAATAAGTCTGCATTTTCCATAATATCCCCTTATAAAATCCTCTGTAGCCACACTTGAGAGTTTCTAGTTTGAGGTACTGTAAGTCAATATTTAGCTGTGTTAGCTGTGTCCATCTGGAACAGGAGTTTTTAATTTCTTGGCTTTTGTAAATATTATTTATCTGTTAAGAAGTGCCATTTATATCTATGGTTACTTCTTTTCCCACTGAGTTACTTCAGTGTTTTCTCAGACAAAATGTTAAAACAGAAATGTGATTTTTCATAGCTTAAGGCAAAGTCTTGTGTTGAATTGTTATTGCAGACAATACTGACCTTCTGCTGTGGGTGTGTTCTGCTGCTTCAAGTTTGGGTCCTGAGAAAGTGAGCACNAACAAGTTCAGAGAACAAGTGAAGCACAAATCTCCCTGGTATGTTTTTTAGACTGCTAGAATGTCATTGGGTTTCCTGAGGCATCTTAGTTAGTTGAAATCCAAGTAATCAGATGGAGAAATTAAAAATTAAAAAAAAGTTATACTTAGAGAAAACTGCTGGAGCAGGCTCATATTGCCTTGCAGTCTGAGGGTTTCAGGCTGACTGGCATGCTCGGATAGAAGGCATTCTCCTGTGGACTCCAATTCCACACCATGTATTACCTGGCCCTGTTCTTACTGATGTACATGCATTAGGTTTTTGTTCACTTCACAGTTTTCTTGAACTTCTAAGAGGTTGAGAGTGAGTTCCCCTGTTACTGCCTGCCTCCTTAAATGGCACAGGGGGATACAGCCTGCCCTCACTGCTGCAGTGCTGTCGAGACATTTCTTCTGACCTTGTGCTGGGGCTTTTGTTTCCCTTAAGTCTTCCCTTCGTGCCTATACAGATGATGCTTTACACCCATCGTGAAATCTGCACAGCTTTGTGTATGTTCAGGTATCTCTTGCACAGTCCACGTGAGAATCCACTTCTGCTCCGTGCTGGATGCGTGTATGGTTAATCTTTACGGGTCAGGTATTTTGCACTTCCGATACAGTCAAAAGGATGAAGCAGGAAACCTTCCAGTGTGGGCTTAAAGGGTCTTTCTGTTCAGAAGTTTAACATTAAGGAGGTGAGGCTGGCATCTATGGCCCCATTGCTTGAGCAGGTGAAAGCAGTTTACAGTTGGTTTTTTCTCCCTTTTGAGCAGATCTTTGTGTTTAAAGTACATTCATTTTGCTGCGGTTCAGGGTGTATTCCTGTACCAAGTCCCTCCTTTGGTCTGTACACAGCAGCAGGGATTTTCACCGAAAGGGGAAGGAAAAACTTATTCAAACTGACATGATCACTACTTAAAGGATTACTTCCTATGGACACTGTGAAATATTTGGACTTTTACTTGGCTTTTTTCAGATTTACTGGGGCTCAAGGTAAATATCCAGAAATCTCATCTGATTCCCTTTTCACGGCTAGATTTTAAAGGATTGCTGGTGATCTAATCCAGTGACCTATGGCATCCCTCAGAGTGCTTTTTATGTATTATAAACCTGAAGTTGAGGGCAGTGACAAAATTAAGCCTGGTATTTCACTCGTACTTGGTGGTTGTAATGTGCAGATAATGAGGGACTAGTCCCTTTTTCACATTGGTAAGCTGAAAACCCATAGTACAGCTGCATTAAGTGTTTAATGTACCTTCTGGAGTTTGGATGTCCTTTTTGCCTCAAAAATGTCATATGGTGCCCGGTATGTATGCCTGCTGAGCATCAGCTGTNGTGAGCACCAGGAGCTGCTGTGGGTTTCGTGGGGCTGTGCACATCCTTGCGCTCATTCCCAAAAGATCCTTTTCTGGGAACTGATCCTCTGGTCTCTTAGACCTTTCTTTCTCTTGCTTATTGGTGCAGAAGGTGTGAACAATAGGAGCTACTAACAAGTTCAGAGAACAAGTGAAGCACAAATCTCCCTGGTATGATTTTTAGACTGCTAGAATGTCATTGGGTTTCCTGAGACATCTTAGTTAGTTGAAANTCTGTATCACATCGCAGAGACACCGGAAGGTTCTGAGGATCTTCTGTTCTAAAGTATATCTTAATAATGTAAAGGATATTACTTCCACATTTATTAGGATTTCTTAAAAATTTTTTATTCATAATTGCATTTGCTTTTCAAACACTTGTGACCTGCTGGAACTAAAGCATTCCAGGCTGCCAGGCAGCTAGGCTGCATGCAGCAGCACTCTGGGGGGGTGTTTTTTTGATGGTTGGTTGGTTTAGGTTTTGGTTTTTGATTACTTTTGGGTTTTTTCTAGTGGGTGTCTCTAGTGGCCAGGCATATTCTAAGCAGAATTCTCATTAAGAGGAGAGTACGTCTTGCTGCTGCACATCCACCCTTAGGAACTGGAGTGTACTAGCTGCGTGCCCTAAATTGCTATTTCCACTTTGGCAGTCTACCTTTGATCTTTTACCAGTTCCAGTTTCCAGTTATATAAACCCACCTATTGCCAGCCCGTCTGGGGGCCAAGCTAGAATGTGATGCTTGCGTAAGATTCTCCCGTGGTGGTGAATCAGCTGCAGTCTCTGTGCATTGCGGGCAGGGTATGGTCTTGATAGCATGTATTCAATACAGTCTCAGCTCTCCTGGACACCACCACACTCCTCACCAGTCTGTCCAAGTTGTTGTGCCAAAGCAGTCTTTCTCACAGCCTGTGCAGGATTCGTAAACACGCTAGGATCTGACTGAAGCAGCTTTGTATTGTGTATTATGATTTGTATGCACTTTTATAAACTTACAGTAATTGCTGTTGCCTTCATTGTAAAGAGCAAAAAATAAACACACACAATAAACCCCCCAAATGGGCACTGATCCCACTGGCACTGATCTTGAGTAACTCTGAATAAAAGCAGATGGTAGCAAGCTGACTAGGCTGACCTGCTTTCCCCTTTCATGCAAACATTGCTTATATAAATGGGGGACACAACACAAAAAATTAATGGGCTCGGGCAAGCCACCTAAGGACAGAGACTCCCCATGTACTTAATGCTTACATCAGCCCCAGGGCTGTTTCTAGTTAGCTCTTCTCTGGAGGGAGAAGTTTCTCACAAATTAGTGGTTCCACAGCTCTGAGCCCATGGTTTAATAAGAAAGAACCGATGTTCCTCTAGAAAGTAAGCGTGCTTAGCTGTTCTGTGTCCTGTGTGTTGTGGTAGGTCGTGGAAAATGATCAGAATAGTCTCTCCTCAACCTGGTACTCGTTTATATGCGTACGATTGAGTCTGAAGTCCCTGTATACATAATTTTCTGTCATAATGCTGTAAAGAGGCATTTGATTTTTAGGGTCTTGTACAACTTTAATTCTCATACCTATTTGTTAACAGTGATGGCAAATGAATTTAAATTGAGATTCCTAGTTTTTCTAAACAGTGTACCTCGGTTTCCTTACTCAACACAGCATTTGGTTGGAGTTACTACCTCCAGGAGGATGCTACCGCCTCTGCCAGAGATGACAGCCTGCAAAGGCAGTTTCCTGAATAAGATGTGATTACACTTCTCAGTCCCGATCGTTTTCAGCCTGGTGCATCAGTGCCAGCCAAGCTGGAGTCAGGAACCATTCCCGCTGTCTCAGGTAGACCTGCTGCCGACTCTGTGTTAGTTCAGCTGGCAGAGGCACTATAGGATCTGTCAGGATGATGATCCTTTCTTGGATTAACAGTCATTTAAGTAGGCCTCTTATCTCGCATATCTTTTTTAGTGTGAAGTTGTGTTTCTTTTATAAAAGGCAGTAGTATCAGACCAGGAAGTCTTTGATGCCTTTGGGTGCTGGCAACACATTGCATGGATACTGCGTGGTGACCCAAGGTGAAGACAAGGAGTATTACAAATGTATATTTCAACTTGGAGAAACATTTATAGCACTGCGATAGGAGAAATGGAGGCTTGCTGTCTTCAGCTGGGTTTGGTTTATTTTTCCAGTTGGCAGGGAAGGCAGATGTTGCCTTTTATAATTCAGTGGCTTGTGTATGTCTGAGAGCGATGCAACAGCAGGAGCAGCTTCTGCTTTCCCCACTGTGTTGGTTTTGGGGATTCTTGGGCAGAGGCAGCTGGACACCCTTCAGCTTTACCTGTTGTTAACAGCTCTCAATTCAGCTTTTGAAAGCTCTACAGAAAAACTGGAAGGAGCCAGCTGTTTGTGTGGGGAATGGCTGTGTAGAAGATAAATTACTAGGACAAGAGTGTATATGCCGAGTGGAGGTAGCTTAATGGGAGTGATGAATAACCCACAGATTCTGACTGTCTGCCTCCAAACCTCTTTTATAAAGGAGATGGGTGATTTACAAAAGCTGTCATTCTCAGCCATTAAACTTCTTTTCTTTTTCTTAGTTTTAATGCTTTGTAAATTTTTGCACTGCTAGCAGAGGTGAGGCATAGCTGTAAAGTTATTAATAGAACCTCAGTAGCCAATAGTGACAGATATTTAGATGATTGATGTCCACAGTCAAATTGTAATTTTTTTATTTTTTATTTTACTGCTTCCTATATTGTGAGAAGGTTTGACTTATTGGCAGTTTTCATGCTCTTGAAAGGTGTCATTGCCAAAATACTTTATTTGCTTATTTTTCTAGATACTTTAGGAGTAAACAAACCTCCTACTTTATGAACTGCAGAGAGGCCAAGTTTTTCCAGCACCAGCTTCTCAATACGGTGATACAAAGACTGCCTATAATTAAATACAAATATATGTTTCCAGTGCCCATGTGATGAATTTCTTAAGACTAGGAGGCCAGGAAACTTTCAAATGAGGCAACAGCATGGAGTAAATGTTATTTAGGGTGTCTTCCAAATGAAGAATACTATATAAATAATGGTAATGCTACTCTCTGATAACATGCTGATTTTGAGAAATGCAGTCTGCCAAAGTAGCTTTCTTCTTAGAAATAGGGGAAGGACTGGTGAGTGAAGATTAAAGTTGTCATGCGTGACTGGTTGCTCACTGCTGAGGTTGCATCTGGGACTGCATTTTGTAATAGTGGTGAATAATGTGCAAATGTAAAACTTGGGTCAAACACTTTTCCATAAAATCCTCATCTCTGAAATACCGGTTGCAAAATGTGCTTTTAGTGACTGCATTTGCAAAGAGCAGTAGGAAATGATGGAGATGGGTTAAATTTTGTCTGTGGACTACTGTGTTCTGGTTTTTATCATGACTGCTGTCATTTGGTTAAAAAAAAGTACACCTAGAAAAACTTAATTCAGATTTAGAACCTTTGTATCTCTGTTGTCATTCTTCTCTAATTTAAAAATTATGCTTAGCTGGTAAAGAAAGGGGAACTTTTTTTAACCACAGTTCTAAACAATCCGAGTGAAAGTTGTTGAGTGTGACAAAAATATGTAGCGGTTCTGTAAAATGTCTTTTTTTTTTTTTTTTCCCCACAGTGTTTTGTCTGCAGGGAGGTGACTGTTTCTCTGTGTATGGCACAACCTTGACTTTCATTAACTCTTTTTTCATGCAGATAGGCATGTAGTTTTAACACAAAATAATAAATCATCAACCGTATGCAGACAATTAAAATGTGCATCTCACATTTTCTGGGTCTGGTAAAATTGCATTTATGTTTTTTGCCTCAAAATTATGCAATCAGAGCAGGTTAGACTTAATATGGAATGATCTGCTGAGCTCCATCCTAAATCAGGTTGTTAGAGTGAAGTAGTAATCCCGGAGTTGAGTATCATGGCTTTGTTTTGGACACTGTACATCTTGCAAGAGTTAGGCAGAGCTGTGTTTGTTTAAAGACAGTGTAACAGCTGCAGTTTCTGTCCTTGTCAGGCCATTGTCTCTTCAAGTAGAAGTAAAAAACATGAAGTTTGCTGGCTGTTGCTTTATTTCTGGGTATTTTAGTTTGTTTTTATAATCCTAAAACCATAATTGCAGATCTTGAGAAAATTGTTTTATTTACTTAACAGCTGCCATTGTGCCTCGTTAAGTAAATCAAAAATATAAATGGGAAATATTTACTAGTTTGAGCTACACTGTAAATACCCGATTAACTTCTTAAAAGTGCACGTTGCTTATTTCAGTAATTGGACCCGCTCCTAGAGACAGGCAAGCAGGGAGATTACACTGGGAATGCTTGTTTCTGAAGATGAAGCTTGCGTCTGGATTAAAAAAAAAAAAAAAAAAAAAGAGAGAGAGAAGAAAAAAGAAAGGGGGGAGCAGTTTCCTGTTGGGGTCCTCACTTTAGCAGAGGACCGCAGAGTGCCTCCCCCTGCTCCTTCTGGCCTTTACATGCTGTCCTTTATGGAGGCGTTCTCTGACGAACGATGTCCAAAACCATTTTTCCAAGAGCAATTGGGGTTTGCCTGTGCAGCCAGACCTGGGTTTTTGCTCCTCTCTCATCTGCTTTTAAATGCAAGGCTACGACAGGCAGTTATCTCTGAGGCTAAGGCTTGCTAAAGGCTGTTGTGTTCCTAAGATTCGTAATCTCCTAGAAACAGCCTAACGAAGAGACTCAACCCAAAATTTCAGCTCTATGTAAAAAAAAGTGTCCTGACCTCAATATATACAACGTGAAAAATGAATAATAGCAGCACTGCGGGCAAAAATCTTCTCTGCTATGATGTGACAACCCACCCCTTCATCGGAGGTTTCAGGAATTTGGCTGCGCTTTTGGAAATAAGCCTTATGATTCTGCCGGAGAGATGTTTTAGCTCAGACACAATGGCTTTGTTGGAGTGTTGGCTCTGTGCTTATGGCAGGAAACAGCAGGAAAAACCTTGCTTTTCTACCTACAGTGTGTGGTGGTTGTTTTGAAATTGGCCAAGGCTGCATTTTAGCCTTTTTTTTTTGGAGTAAAACGATGTTCACCGACTTGAGCACCCTGGCAGCTAAAAGCTAGACCCACTTAAGATGACATTCAGGGCCTGACTGTTCCCCTTAATTCAGTAGGTCTTTTTTCTTTAAGGACAAACTCCCTCGCTCTCTGTCCAGTGTAGGCTGTTAAATGAGAGCCATACATTCAGTTCTTTAACCCAGCTGCTGCTTGCAAGTCTGCATGGACAGTGAAGCGCTGCAGAAAGAAGAGTGGACTTCATCCGTACCCATCGTAGGTCCGAGGAATGTGTTTAGGAGATGTTTACATCATGCAACACAGCTCGGAAATCCATGAGCTGGCCATCACACAATCTCCAGAAGCTGTGAAGCTCAGGGAATGCGTGGTGGTGTGCTGAAGCTGATGGGTCTGAGGACGATGTGATTTTCATAAGGCATCCAGGATGTCTGCGTGTCACAGCATTTTGTAGAGATATGTGCTTGGGTATCTGAGTGTGGGACTGGCTCTCAGAGTGTGCCAGCCAACTGTTTGCACTTGTGTAGAACACTGCAGCACAGAGCCTGCCAGAGGGAATATTTTGAAGTATAAGAAAAGAAAGTTCAGATGTTTTTAGTCTGAGAGTGAAATTGCAGAAGGCCCTTAGAGGTCTGACTTATTGTGCAATCTCTGTAAGTAATTTGTAATCAAAATACCTTTGCACATGTCACTTTTATATTTCCTGTAATAAAACAGCAAGAGCAATTAAGATTTTGGACCTTAATCTTCTACAAGCTTCTAAAAATGAATGGGTTGGGGATTTTTTGAGCTATGGCTGAAATAGCCAATTTGTAAATTTTTTCTTTTTTGAAAAAAAGTTTGGTAATAGCTATTTAAATAGATATTTTTTTTTTCTACTGTAGCCTGAGAAGCAAAACTCTTATGCGGTAACATAATTGATCTGTAGTTTACTTCTGAAAAAAGTTAAGTAAGAAACCAGAAGAACTCTTCACAAAACGGGAAGACATCTGTAGCCCGGTAACCCAGCATGTGACCTACTGGGCTTTATGCTTTTCAAATCAAAAAAGAATCAGCAAATATACTGCCATATGCATGCAAATGTGTCTAATAACACCCTGTGTGCTGTGTATCTGTAATGTTGTTCTGACACGGTTCAGAAAGTTGTCTGTGGTCTTGGCATTCTTCAGGAAACGTTAGATTAATCTAGCTGCTTTTGTCGTATAATTTTTTCCCTGTTTAAGTAGGTGTGTGAAGGCTGGTGCTACATAAATGAATTATACGGAAGACTTTGGAGGAAGAGGGGGCTTGTAAACGAGACTGAAATTAATGAATATAAGAATTAGAAATCAAAACTTTATGTTTAGTCTGAGGAGAAACAATTCCTTAAACCATAACCACATGGCTGTTTCTTGTTTGCATCAACTCTGGTTGACTGTTATTGTCTTCTGTTAATTCTCTGGGGCAGTGGCCTGACTTTGTTGAATGAGCCAATTGTTTTCCTTTGTGTTGCCCATCAAGTAAGTCCCCATCTGGTTTGTATCAGACTGTTTTCACAGCCAACAACTGCTGCCTTTTCTATATCCTGACACTTAAGGGCCCCATGCTATCAAAGCATTGCTGTGATAGCCTGTCTGGCTGGGCCCGTACAGCTGTGCCTTGCAGCTTGAAGCTATTACCCAAGTAATGGTAACTTAGAACTTGAACTGGCTCTTATTCCCATTGGTGTCGTGTGTACAGTGAACAGAATACATTTTTGTTGAACTCCGTGTTCAACAAAAAAATTCTTTAAAGCTCTCGTTTTAGTTTATGTGATTAGTTAGTTTTTATTTTCCAGCAGCTTCCTGTATCTAGAGGCAGTTTGGTGTTCTTCTAAAACATTAATGAGTACGAGAGAAGCAATGGTTATTCAAGGCACTGTTGTTATTGCTTACTTTTATGGTACATTAAAGCTTAATAAGTGAAAATTAAATAAGCAAATAATTCTTAATAAGGGTTTTTCTTATCAGATTTAGAATACGTTTCCAGGAAGCTTTCTGCGCGTGATAAACGTAGGTTGTGTAAATAATGCTGCACCTTGGCTACTACACTGCTTGCTTTCCAAGCAGCTATCTAAAAATACAGAGCAGTGGACAATGAGTCTGCATTAACCTGTTTATTTCTTTTCTGAAGGAATGGGGAAGGATTGGATAACTCTGTAACCTGCAAAACTATGGTTTGCATTGCAGAATCACTGAGAGGCTCTGGACATGATCCTGGCCCCTTTCTGCCAGGCTTCCTGCATGGTAGGAGACAGCTCTGTTCCGAGAGACCTTGCAACGCGTGCATTCTCTGCCTCCAGATTAAAAAAAAAAAATTGCATTAAATAACAGTGATATTCAGATGTTGTCTTGTATAAAGAAAGATGATCTTTAAGCATTTGTTCTCTCTGCTCTTGTGTAGGCTGTGTAGCTATGTAACTCTTAGTGACAAAGTAATGATGAGGGAAACATACTCCCCAGCTTGTGTATGTGTTGAATTTTAAGTGTATTCAGGGCTTAGTTCTTTCATGCTATTTAAGAGAAGGAGAGAAAGAAAATTGATGTTTTTAAAATTTCTTGTCTTCCTGGGAGCGTGAGCAAGAAACTGCTAGAAAGCAGATTGATTTATCTAATACTTGCAGAATAAATGTTCCTGAACTTGGGACTGCATGTGTGTGTGTAATGTGACTGAATTTGCTTCAAGTAGAATACTGGGGAGCTGTTAAATTCCATGAGACACACGAGATAAGATTTTTTTGCCTGTGCGCTTTTCATACTGGTATACAAAGGGTCGTAGCCCATCAGCACCAGTAGCCCACACCTCTGCAAGGAAGCTGCTCCCACACATGCTGACTGGATTTCCGTACGCGCTCCTTTGCAGTGCAGATTTCCCTCTGTTTTGGCCAGGAATATTGAAACCCAGACAACTGATAAATGGTTTTCATTCAGGCTGCTTACAGGCTATATGAATCATGCTTGTGGCTCAGAGCAATGAAGAAAGCTGTTGATGAACTGGGTGTAAACCAGGTTTGGCACCAACAGCTTGAACTGGGAAGAGCGAAATGTCAAAGTGCTGTAACGCTTTCTCAAATAAGTTGGCAGCAGATACTAGGAGGAGTTGTCACCATCAGTTAGTGCAGCCGGTGTTCAGAATTCCAACTTGTGTGTGTGCGTGGAGCTTCAGAGGTAAAGAACATCTGCCCAGCTGGGAACCTAGTGTAACCGAGGATGTTCAGTGTCTTGGAGGGCACTGCTGCGCGAAGATTTGTGCAGAGCGGATCCCAGGTTGCTAACAACAGTTGCTGGGTTCGCTGTTGCTGCTGGGGAGCCGTTGGTCTGTAGTGAAATCTTCAAAAGGCACAGTGTTGCTGGGAGAAGGCTGCAATGTCTTCCCTGCTTTTTGTAGCAGAGGTGGAGGTGTGCGTCATTAAAATCAGTAGTGATGTGCCTAAGAGAGAGAGAGTTAAGAAGGTGGTGTAGTGTGCTGTATGTGTAGCATGGATGTAGAGCAATATGTTTCTGCAGTTCATTTATTCTGATTTAGAGCTCAGATTCGCCTGAGTATTGCAGAGGAATTTTGTTTTTACTCCTTCTCATGTAACAGGCCAAGGTTCGTGGATTGGTTTTGTGGTTTTGGGGTTTTTTTTAACAATGAGGAATGCTTATCTCTATTGCACAAAGTTTAAACATTTTAGATTTTAACAACGTTTAAAATAGCACAAGATAAAAACATACATTTACTCTCAGACCTTTCAAAATTTCTGGTCCTGGGCGTTAAACTGTAGAGGCAGTATTACTTGTCTTCACACTGGATACTCATTTCAAGAGAAGGTCTTTGGCAGAGTAGGGTCTGGGCACTTACATAATAGCCACCTCCCAACAGATCTTCCAGTAAAGACATTTAATATTTTCCGTATTTGAACATATCCTTACTTATGTAGATTGCTACAGCATTCTTTCTGAGCTAATAAAAAAATTGCTTGCCTCTCTCAACCTCTTAGAATTGCTTATTCTTAATGCATTTGTTCAAAGTTAGTTGATATGCACAAATCATAGAATCACAGAATGGTTTGGGTTGGAAGGGACCTTAAAGTTTATCAAGTTCCATCCCCCTGCCATGGGCAGGGACACTTCCCACTAGCCCAGGTTGCCCAAAGCCTCATCCAGCCTGGCCTTGAACCCCTCCAGGGATGGGGCATCCACAGCTTCTCTGGGCAACCTGGGCCACTGCCTCACCCCCCGCACAGTGAAAAATTTCTTCCTAATGTCTAGTCTAAAT